>JAODAL010036141.1:0-42060 GCA_025379985.1 Phyllomedusa bahiana
GGCCACGCCCATCTTGTCGGGGGTGGGCCCCGCCCCTTTAAAAAAACCACACCCCCTCCCACCTAACTGCATAAAGGGTTTTGGGGGGAAAACCCTTTGTGCCCTTATAGCCCGGTAGTATCCCCCCCTAACCCGGTAGTGCCCCTTTAAAAGGGAGGAGATGCCCCCTCTTTAGCCAAGAGATCCCCCTCTGTGCCAGGTAGAGCCAAATTTTTTAAACCCGGTAGATGCCCCCTTTGTTAGCCAGGTAAAGCCCCCCCTTTGTTTGAGGTAGTGCCCCCCCTTTTTACCCGGGAAAAATGCCCCCCCTTTTTAGCCAGTAGATGCCCCCCTTGTTTGCCAGGAAGAATTTCCCCCTTGGTTTGCCAGGTAGATGCCCCCCTTTTTTAGTCAGGGAGATTCCCCCTCGTTTCCAAGTTAAAGGGCCCCCCGTTGCCAGTAGATGCCCCCCCCTGTTTTCCCGTAGGGTTTTCCCCCCCTGTACCAGGTAGAGCCAAAAAAAGTAGCCAGGGAGATGCCCCCTTTGTTACCAAAGGGAAATGCCCCCTTTTTACCCGGGAGATTTTCCCCCCTTTTTTATGGTAAAATTCCCCCCTTTTTAAACCAGGGAGATGCCCCCATTGTTAGCCAGGTAGATGCCCCAATTTTTAGCCAGGTTAGTTTTTACCCCATTGTTAGCCAGTAGTGCCCCCCTTGTTAGCCAGGTGGGGCCCCTTCTGTTGCCGGTATCCCCTTATGTTTCCGGTTTGTGCCCCCCTTTTTAGCCGGTAGATTTTCCCCCCCTTTTTTAGTCAGGTAGTGCCCCCCTTTTAGTCAGGGAGAAAAGCCCCCCTCTTTTTTGCCCGGTAGTTTTTCCCCCCGGGGGTCAGGGAGTTTCCCCCCCCTTGAAGCCAGGTATGCTCCCTTATTTAGCCCGGGAGATGCCCCCTCTGTTGCGGTAGATGCCCCCCCTTGTAGTAGGTAGTGCCCCCTTTGTTTTTAGGTAGTTGCCCCCCTTTTTACCAGGGGGAAACCCCTTTATAGCTAATAAAAATAAAAAAAAATAAAAGTCACCCCCTTTTTCCAGGGTCCTGCCTCCGGGACAAACCCCCGATTTCCTCAGGAGCAGGGGATGAGTGCAGACGCCGGGGCACCCCCTGGCCGTGAAACCCGAAATTCGGCGCAACGTGTGTACAACAGGGGGAGGAGGGGCGATCCCCCTGCCTTCTCCCCCCCACAGCGAGCTCCGGCAGGTGAGGGGCGCGCGGCCGCTTCACCCGCCCGTGGGGGCGGGGGGCGGCGGGGCCAGAGTAGCGCAACCCGGGGCTACTTGGCGCCGCGGTATTTTTTAAAAAGCCCCCGCTCCTCTGGGGGGGGGGGAAGTTTCGCCAACTCGCCGGGGGTGGCGGGGGGGGGGACCCCAAATGCGGGACCCCCCCACCAAAAAAAAAGGGGGGAGTTTGGGAAGTATGGTTGTAGTAAATCCCCCCTACCCACAAAAAAATTCCCCCTCCCCCAACAATTTTCAAAATCCCCCCCCCAATTCCAAAATCCCCCTCCACCCACTTAAATATCCCCTAAAACCCCCCATACAAATCCCCCCCCACCCACTAAAAAAATCCCCCCCCACCCAAAAATATCCCCTAAAACCCCCATTCAATATCCCATCCACCCCTACAATTCCCCCTCCACATTCCTTGTTTCACGCACCCCCACCCCTTCTAAAATAAAACCCGCAAGAAAGTAGAAGTGTAACCCTTTTTCACAGGGTCAGGTGTGCCCCAGTCGGGGGCACTGTAACACTACCCCTATACAAAAGCCAATATAACTAAAACCCCCATTAGAACCCCATGTGGTCAGCACCAGCTCAGGTATACCTCAAACACCGCCATATAGAGCCCAATAGAGATAACACCAGCTCAGGTATAAAACCCACAAAACCCCCCCATATGAGACCACAAGAGGTCGACACCAGCTCAGGATAAAACCTAAACCCGCCATATGGGACACAAGGATCAGACACCAATCGGTATAAACCTACAACCCACCATATAGAGCCACATAGAGGTCAGACACCACTCAGGGATAACCTACAACGCCACCAAAAGGGACCACTAGAAAAAGACACCAGCTCAGGTATAAAATACAACACCGCCCTATGGGCCACATGAGGACGACACCAGCTCAGTTTTAACCTACCACCGGCATTGGGCCACATAGAGGGTTGACACCCGTCAGGTCACATTACAGTGAATACAGCAGATCCAATATAGAAGTAAAAAATAACCCCCTTTCTTCCAGGGACTCAACCCAATATCATATTGATAGTCTTCTTCTCTTGATTTGTTCTTATTCCCTTTTCTTTTTGCATCCGTTCCCCCGCCATGATGACTTGTCCCGGGGCCCAGCTCATCCCTGCAGAATTACACAAAAATATCTTAGAATCCTCAATTTCCCGCACCTCTTTACCCCTTTTCCACTTATACAAAAATCCCCGGGGTGGAGAGCGGGGGACAAGCCATAAAATTAGAGGCCCCAGTATCTAAGGGGTTGGAGGTTGGGGGGAAAGGACTAACCCCCTGGAGAAATGCAGGAGTATACAGGGAGTTAGGGGGGCTCCCTTTAGGTTTTATAACGGGGAGTTAGGGCCTCCTTTTTTTTAGGTTTTTGGGATAAACAACAGTTTTTAAGGCCTCCTTTTGGGAGTTACAGGCAGTTAAGGGGCCCCCTTTTTGGTAGTTACAAACAGTTGGGTCTTTTTTGGGAGTATTTCAGGCAGTTAGGGGTCTCTTTTGGAGTATACAGGAGTTAAGGGTCTTTTTTAGGGGGGTTTTCCAGGCGTTAAGGGTCTCTTTTAGGGAGTATACAGGCAGTTTTGGGCTCTTTTTTGGGGGTAAAAATA
The DNA here is from genome assembly GCA_025379985.1 of Phyllomedusa bahiana. NCBI lineage: Eukaryota > Metazoa > Chordata > Amphibia > Anura > Hylidae > Phyllomedusa > Phyllomedusa bahiana. Next base: position 2,882 of record JAODAL010036141.1, read on the forward strand.
ATCCCAGGCAGGATTAAAGGCCTCCCTTTTTGGGGGAGTATAAAGGCAGTTTGGGGTCTCTTTTAGGGGTATACAAACATTAAGGGTCTCTTTTAGGTAGTATACAGGTGTTAGGGGCCCCTTTAGTAGGTGAAAGTCAGGCCCCCCCCCCCCCCCTTTGCTAGTGTGCGGAAGTCAGGGCCCCCTTTAGCTAGTGTGTAGGTAGTTCAGGGCTCCTTTAGCTAGTGTGTAGTTAGTCAGAGGCCCCCTTTAGGTAGTCAGGCTTCCCTTATGTTAGTCAGGCCCCCCTTTAGGAAGTCCAGGGCCACCATTATGTAGCCAGGGGCCAGGGGTTTTAGTATCAGGGCCCCCCTTTATGTAGTCAGGACCCCTTTTTGGTTTCTTTATGTAGCCAGGCCTACCCCTTTTAGTAGCCAGGGCCCCTATAGTAGTACAGGGCCCCGATAGTAGTCAGGGTCCCCATTATAGGCCGAGGGCCACCCATTAGTAGCCAGGGCCCCCATAGTAGCCAGGGCCCCCCTTAGTAGCAAGGGCCCCCCTAGTAGCAGCCAGGGCCCCCCATAGTAGCCAGCCCCTTTAGTTACCAGGGAACCCCCAGAGTAGCCAGGGGCCCCCTTAGTAGCCAGGGCCCCCCTTACATAGTTTAAAAAAAAAACCCAAAAAAAACAACCAGCCACTTACCTTTCTCCGGCTCCCGCTCCTGGCCGGTCCCGTCTGCTCCGATCTCCCCGCCGGCTCCGTACTGGCACCCTGCCAGAGGCGGGCGCGGTATGTACGTCACGCGCCGCCTACGTCAGCAGTAGGGGCTGGCCCTGGCAGGCTGAGGGCCTAACGCTTCACCTGCCGTGAGATCAGCAGAGCGCAGCGCTAGTGGCGCAGTGCTCTGCAGATCACCCGCGCAGCCCCGGGAGTCGGGACATAGTCCCCAACTCCCGCCGGTCTCTGGCCTCGGGACAAACATCCCGGATTTCCAGTGACCGGATGCGCGGTCGCTGGGCCCCAGGAGTGACGGCACTGGCCTCCGGAGCCCACAGCGGCTCGGGGGGGGGCCCACCGGGGAATTCCCCAGTCCCCCGGCGGCCCAGTCCGAGCCTGGCAGTACAGGAGAGTCAGCAAGTATAGATTAACTGTTTGCTCATCCTGTGGATGTCCAATGGTTAAATACGTGATGCAGACCCAGGGATCTAGGGCATGAGCATTAAATCCCTAGCAGGGGGGCATATTAACTGTTTGTTCAAAAAGTGGGGGGGACAATTTTTCCCTCTCATCCCCTATCTTCCTAAAACTTGCCTTCCCTTTCACTTCCTCTCCCTTCCCTTTTTTCACTTCCCTCTTCCTGCAGTGCAGGCTAGGAGGTCTGAGGGAGTGCTTGAGCCTCCTCCAGCAGGTAACGGGTGGAGTCCGCTTTATGGCAAACACTTTTGGTGCAATCCGTAATTTTATGAGTGGCACTAATTTACTAGAAGTTTAGATCCGACTGGGACTAAAAAAGCAGTCCTGGCATTGAAACCGAACACCAGCACAACCTATAATAACTCCCTACCTCTAGATGGAAAAAAAAAATGTTTGCATATGCAGCAAATTTTTCTTAACCCACTCGATACCCCATCACAACTCCATTAAATATTGTTATACACACATCCAGGGAAAAAATGAGGAATATAAGAGAACCCAATCGCCCCACTCCAGTAAAAAGTGGGGGGGACCAGTCCCCTCCGTACCCCCCTAAAGTTACACCTATGATCCCCAGGACATACCTTCGGCTGCCCAGGATTGTGGGACAGCCCTTAGAATCCAGGACTGTCACGTGAGATCTGGGACACTTGGGAGGTGTCAGTGACATATTGTATGTGGCGCTATGCATGTCAGTGATATAAGGGGCGCTGTGCATGTCAAGGTAAGACATATTGGCACTGTGCAGTATCAGGATATATGCTCATATGCCAGTGATATATGGCTGAACATGTCATGATAAATTCTAATGTATGTCAGTGATATATGCTATGTATGTCAGTGAGATATGCTGTGCATGTCAGTGATATATGCTATGTATGTCAGTGATATATGGGGTGCTGTACATGTCAGTGATATATGGGGCACTGTACGTGTCAGTGATATATGCTATGTATGCTATGCTATGTATGTCAGTGATATATGCTATGTATGTCAGTGATATATGCTGTGCATGTCAGTGATATATGCTATGTATGTCAGTGATATATGCTATGTATGTCAGTGATATATGCTGTACATGTCAGTGATATATGCTATGTATGTCAGTGATATATGCTATGTATGTCAGTGATATATGCTATGTATGTCAGTGATATATGCTATGTATGTCAGTGATATATGCTGTGCATGTCAGTGATATATGCTATGTATGTCAGTGATATATACTATGTATGTCAGCGATATATACTATGTATGTCAGTGATATATGCTATGTATGTCAGTGATATAAGCGATGTATGTCAGTGATATATACTATGTATGTCAGTGATATATGCTATGTATGTCAGTGATATATACTATGTATGTCAGTGATATATGGAGTGCTGTACATGTCAGTGATATATGCTATGTATGTCAGTGATATATGCTATGTATGTCAGTGATATAAGCGATGTATGTCAGTGATATATGCTATGTATGTCAGTGATATATACTATGTATGTCAGTGAGATATGCTGTGCATGTCAGTGATATATGCTGTACATGTCAGTGATATATGCTATGTATGTCAGCGATATATACTATGTATGTCAGTGATATATGGGGCGCTGTACATGTCAGTGATATATGCTATGTATGTCAGCGATATATACTATGTATGTCAGTGATATATGCTGTGCATGTCAGCGATATATACTATGTATGTCAGTGATATATGTGGTGCTGTACATGTCAGTGATATATACTATGTATGTCAGTGATATATGCTGTACATGTCAGTGATATATGCTATGTATGTCAGTGATATATGCTATGTATGTCAGTGATATATGCTATGTATGTCAGTGATATAAGCGATGTATGTCAGTGATATATGCTATGTATGTCAGTGATATATGGGGTGCTGTACATGTCAGTGATATATGCTATGTATGTCAGTGATATATGGGGCGCTGTACGTGTCAGTGATATATGCTATGTATGCTATGCTATGTATGTCATTGATATATGGGGCACTGTACATATCAGTGGTATCTGGGGTGCAGTGTTGTTGGGAAAAATAAGGTGATTTTCTGCAAACATAGGGACTTAAAGGGGTTTTTCCACTAAGTAAAATTGATGGGAAGCTTGCAAATTAAAGAAATAAACATTTCCACCATTCATAATTATTAAAAATTCTCTACCATTGTTGTTTTAGCTGCTCCCTTAGTGATCCATAGTGTACAGCTCGTCTCTAGGGGATACGACCAGTGACGAGCGCTCCTACTGGGCACACATGCTCAGACATCACCTCTCTTCTTAGGCAGCTACTGTCAGTCTATTCCCTGCTTAGTAATCACACACACTCACTGCTGAGTGAGTGTTCAAACCCAGATGCTGTGATTCTACTCCTGTCCTCTATACTCCTTAGTAATTAGTCAAAGAGTGCAAATAAATAAAATGAAACCTCAATCAGGTATGTGCAGTGAGACAAAATTGCCGGGATTTGAACCTAGAGTCCCTATGTTGGAAGGCAGAAGTGCTAACCATTCTGCTACATTATAGCTACTCACAGCACTTTACATAAACAGACCTTGTTTGACTAGAGTGAGCTTACTGTAGGGAAAGGCATGGTGATGTCAAGCCTGCTGAGTCACATGATATGCAGTTCAAGCAAATCACCCCCCATCCTTTTGAGCACACTGAAAGCTGAAACTGGGCAAAACAGGCATGAAATATCTTGGTGGAAAAACCTTTTTCATATCTTTATGAGGAGGTTAGCACTGTAAAGATTCCCTATATAAGTGTACAACAGAATGTGCAACACAGATAGCAGTCACTTGTGTTGGGAGCGGCAGATCCACCTGATCTGTATGTGGCTCAGGACCCTGGGAAAGTTACAAAGTTGTACAGTAGAAGACAGGGCTGAGCCTTCTTCTGCTCTGGAGCAGATAAAGTATATAATATATATATATTTTTTAAATTAAATTTTGTTGATACTATATGACCCCGCCTCCCTCTGGAAGATGCCGCCCTAGGCAATGGACTTCCAATGACTATTCCTTATTTATGATATACAACTGATACATTGATACATAAATATTTTTTTTTTTTAAACAGACATTCTTCAAATAGTTACAGAATAACCACATTTAAATTAAAGGGGTTGTCTCACTTCATTGATTCTTCTCACCTCAGTCCTGTTTTCTTGGTTTCATTTTGAATTCAGGGGCATGTTTACTGGCTTCTACTAGACTGTAGTAGCAGCCAGGTATGTAGCTATAGCAACCAGTGCTGGCAGCCTATCATGAGAGATTGAACACGTCTGTAGTTATAGCAACCAGCGCTGGCAGCCTATCAGGAGAGATCAAACAGGTCTGTAGCTATAGCAACCAGTGCTGACAGCCTATCAGGAGAGATCAAACAGGTCTGTAGCTATATATATCAGTTCTGGCAGCCTATCAGTAGAGATCGAACAGGTCTGTAGCTATAGCAACCAGTGCTGAAAGCCTATAAGGAGAGATCAAACAGGTCTGTAACTATAGTGACCTGAGGAGCTGATGCAGCCCATACAAGAGGGGATATCTAGGAATAGGTAGGACACTGTTAATGGACATATATCACAAAGTGACTTGTTTTTGCAAGATCTTTAACATAAAAAGCAGCAATCCTTGTAGTGAGACAACCCCTTTAACTTTTGATTTTGCCTGAGGAAGAATGAGTCGAAATCATCAAATAACAAAGCGGCAGTACATTGTACCCCACCGCTTATTAAGGCTGTTTGCCTATTTGTATTCGTCTAGTCCTGAGAAAAGTTGTTCCCTAAGCCTCAGTTATAAAACACAAGTAGTTTGTGATGATGAGCGAGAGCGAAAGCTGAGCTCCCAGGCAGGGGCTTCATGTGAGGCCTCACTTTTCATTCTTTGAAGTGACCCTCAAGGGACTGACCACCTGGGCTCCATTCACACAACATGTGCAGTGTTGATTTGGTGGATGTGAAAACAAGTCACTTGATAGCCCTGTACGACAGTAGCCATGTTATTAACCCCTCCGATGCCACCTGATTCTAAAACATGCAACGTTGCTATAATTTTCTGTCAGCCACAAATTATTAATAATAAGAATAGTAATAGCCATGCATAATTTATAAAGGATTAACATATTTTGCAACACGGTGCAATGCATCAGAGGATACAGCAACATAGAATGATAAAAGTTTGTTGCCATAAGTATCTGTGGCATATTAATAAAGGAGAATAAGCAAGAAAATGCCAGACCTAGAAAGTGCACCAAGGTCCCTTTCACACTTATATTTTGAATGTTGTAATTTTTGGCCCAAAAAATAAATGCTTCAAATCTGTATATTTTTTTTAAGCTTCATGGTTTTTTTTTCTGCTGTATTTTTCCCATCACACATGCACACGTGCATGCACACTACACCTACAGCATGCTGCATCTTCAAAAAGTGCAACAAGACAAAAAAAAGCACCCCAAAATGCAAAAAAATTTACAAGTGAAACAGCAGAGTGGTGCGTATTACACGTGTGTTATATAGAGCTTTATATTTGCCTGTTTGTTGCTTCCAGCTAATATCTGCCAGTTTTTGCTGCATGCCTGTAAAAATGCATGTGGTTTTGGTAGCATCTTTACAAACCTGTTTTGCAAAACTGCAATGTGTGAACCTGCCCCAAACGAGAAGCAAAGTGTTATAAATAAAAGATATTTGGCCTCATTTATGAAAACAGTCTAGCAGTAAGACTGTGCTTGTTGCTCATAGCAACCACTCCAAGCTCATAGAAACCAATCACAGCTCATAGAAACCAATCAGAGCCCATAGCAACCAATCAGAGCTCATAGAAACCAATCAGAGCCCATAGCAACCAATCCGAGCTCATAGAAACCAATCACAGCTCATAGCAACCAATCACAGCTCATAGCAACCAATCCGAGCTCATAGAAACCAATCAGAGCCCATAGCAACCAATCCGAGCTCATAGAAACCAATCACAGCTCAAAGCAACCAATCCGAGCTCATAGAAACCAATCCAAGCTCATAGCAAACCAATCAGAGCTCATAGCAACCATTCTGAGCTCATAGCAAACCAATCAGAGCCCATAGCAACCAATCAGAGCTCATAGCAACCAATCAGAGCCCATAGCAACCCATCACAGCTCATAGCAACCAATCCGAGCTCATAGAAACCAATCACAGCTTATAGAAACCAATCAGAGCCCATAGCAACCAATCCGAGCTCATAGCAAACCAATCAGAGCCCATAGCAACCAATCAGAGCTCATAGCAACCAATCAGAGCCCATAGCAACCAATCAGAGCTCATAGCAACTAATCAGCAACCATAGCAACCAATTAGAGCTCATATTAACTAATCAGCACCCATAGCAACCAATCAGAGCTCACGGCAACTAATCAGAGCTCATAGCAAACAGTCAGAACTCAGCTTTTATTTTTCACGAGCAGTAATAAAAAAAATGAAAGCTGAGCCCTGATTGGTTGTTATGATCTCTGATTGGTTGCAATGGGCTCTGATTTGTTGCTATGAACTCTGATTGGTTGTGTTGGGCTCTCATTGGTTGCTAGGGACTCTGATTGGTTGCTATGGGCTCTGGTTGCTATGGGCTCTGATGGTTTGCTATGGGCTCTGATGGTTTGCTATGGGCTCTGATGGGTTGCTATGGGCTCTGGTTACTATGGGCTCTGATGGGTTGCTATGGGCTCTGATGGGTTGCTATGGGCTCTGAGTGGTTGCTATGAAATCTGAATGGTTGCTATGAACTCTGAATGGTTGCTATGAACTCTGAATGGTTGCTATGGGCTCTAATTGGTTGCTATGAGCTCTGGTTGCTATGGACTCTGGTTGCTATGAGCGCTGATTGGTTGCTGTGGGCTCTGATTTGTTGCTATGGGTAACAAGGAAAATCTTACTGCTAGACAGTTTTCATACATGAGGCCCATGATTTCTGCTGAATTTTATATTTCATTATTGATTTTTAACAGACACCTGTCTGTAGTATATACTGACAAAAAAAAGGTTTTTTTTTGTTTGTTTTTTTATTTGTTTTTTTTAGCTAAAATAGATCCATCAGGATGGAGAAGAATAATCCCTTAATTTCCCTGATTAATCCATTTTTGGCTTTGATTCTTTTAGACTATGTCCATGCGGCAATTGTAAAATACCTTCAGGTTCTGTTACAGGATCCAACCAGTATTTTACAATCGTTTTTCATTTTTTACCGTGTTTTCTTGCACGGATTTTGTGGTCAGTTTTCGGATTTCAGTCGGCCCATTAACATTGAACATTACTAAACTCCCCTATTTTCGAGTGATATACAGAGGATTATAAAACATCTAAGTTTTTTCGATCGAATTTTGTTTTTTCGCTTTTGAAATCCGACTTTCTTTAACTACTTTGGTGTCTACATAGCTAAAATGACAACTATGTATTTCTTAGGCACTGCTTACATCACATCAGTCTTTCTTGGACTGCATTTGCTATATTTTCTGAAAGTAGGCACTTTATGGACCAGACACCGAACGGTAGATTTCATTTTTGTCCAAGTACATAAAGCATTTACATTCAGGAAATATAACAAGCATAGTCTCAAAGAGAATACATTTGCCTTGTAGATTGCTCTAGCTCCAATGGGGTATAGCTTAGGATACCCTTTTCACAGTACCCCAATGGATAGCACCAGCAGAGGTCAAAAATGTGATGTCAAAGGGACCTTTTATCTGTACTCACTTGCATTTCTACCTAGAACACCTTCAAGTGATTTGAGCATTGTACAGGGCTGACTTAACAGCATTATTGGCCCCCAAGCAAATTGGTGCAATGGTCTCTGCCCAAGCACATGATATCACAACAGCCCACCCCTCTAACCACACCGAAATACAATACCACATTCGGCCATGTCTCTAACCCTCAAGCACACCTAGTTCATCTCCAGTAGACCAGTGCCAGAACAGTGTCTGTTATTAATAAGAGCTGAGTGCAGCTAGGACCAGCCTCAGACTGGCCAATAGGGGAGGCCCCTTGAGCAGGGTAGCCCCTGTGCATGCAAGGCCTGGGGTAATTTTCAAGAATGAAAACAGAAAGAGGCAGAATCAACTTCACGGTGGACCCCAAGAATCAACTCCATTGGGGAACCAAAAATCAACTCCACTGATGGCCCTTAAAAGTCAACCCATCTGGTGGCCCCAGGAATCAACTCTACTGGTGGGCCCGAAGAATCAACTCCACTGCTGGGCCCGAAGAATCAAATCCACTGGTTGGGCCCAAAGAATCAACTCCACTGGTTGGGCCCAAGAATCAACTCCACTGGTTGGCCCCAAGAATCAACTCCACTGGTGGGCCCGAAGAATCAACTCCACTGGTGGGCCCGAAGAATTAACTCCACTGGTTGGGCCCAAAGAATCAACTCCACTGGTTGGGCCCAAAGAATCAACTCCACTGGTTGGCCCCAAGAATCAACTCCCCTGGTTGGCCCCAAGAATCAACTCCCCTGGTTGGCCCCAAGAATCAACTCCACTGGTTGGCCCCAAGAATCAACTTCACTGATGGGCCCCAAGACTCAACTCCACTGGTGGGCCCGAAGAATCAACTCCACTAGTGGGCCCGAAGAATCAACTTCACTGATGGGCCCCAAGACTCAACTCCACTGGTGGGCCCAAAGAATCAACTCCACTGGTGGGCCCGAAGAATCAACTCCACTGGTGGGGCCTAAAAATCAATTCCTCTGTTGGGCTCTAGGAATAAACTCCAATGTAGGATCCCAGGCACCCCAGTCCAACACTGGTAAGGACTCTTATGCTTTGCAAAGTATTAAGGTCTGGAAAGGCCCCCAGAGAAGAAATTGTTTGTTCAGGTCCCTCATCTGAACTAAGGTCACCTTGTGCAGCTGGATGGGCCATGACAGTTTTGATAAAAAATGTACAGTTAAAGCGTCTAGTTTTCAGATATATACTATAGGTAGCAGAAATGCCCTTTGAATTAATTCATATATTCAGTGTCTATCTGTTTTTTGGCATCTGCAGAGCTGCTGGTTTGTTTCTGTGTGTTTGTCAACAAATACAATAAAGTTGCCAGGCTCTAAAAAGATAAATTTACCGCTACAAACAAATAGCTGTAATACAAGTATCAAGGTATGATATCTCTAAATGATGGTACCAAATGACCCTATTCTATAAGGAACAAATATTACCACCACACCTCTGACCGCCTGCGGCACCTATGCTTGTGGGTAACCCTGGTCTAGTGTGCCCAATGGATTAGACAGCCCTGGCACTGTACGCTAATGATTTTGTGTAGATCTATATTGGTAGTCATTGTATTGTAACCAAGCCACAGTCCACCTGTAAACAGGAGATCCTTTGGCCCGGTTCATACGGCTCATTCAAGCCGGAATTGCGAGCCAGATTGCGCTCGCAATTCCGGCTTGAATTAAGGGGCCGGGGGGGCGGAGGGCCGCGGCTCCCGCCAGACCCCATAGACTTCCATTATCACACGGCGCGGTATTGCGCATGGATAATTGTGCACATGTCACTTTCTCCCCGCACGGCGGATTCGGCCGAGCGGCCGCGGGGGGAGCGCACGGAATCCACTGAGTTCTATATGAGAACTGTGGCATTACGTAATTACTGCGAGGAGATTGGCGCCGTACTGCAGCACGGCGGCCCCAATGTCGCGCTGCGAAATTAAGCACATGTGAAACAGGGCACTTTTTTCACTCCCACTTCGAATCCCATAATAGACAAATAGATAACCGGTAGGTAATTGCTAAATAGTGTTGAGCGATTGCGGTTGGACTATCGAGCATTCGATCGGACTAGTCGATAGGTCGCGGACCTGCTATCGATAAAGGTTTTTTTTTTCTCGATAGTGAGCATCGATTTATGCGCCGATGACCATTTAAAGTCTATGGGATGAGCAACAACAACTTCTATTATTACACACCAAAACAGGCTGGGAGAAGTGAAATTAACATCCAAAAACTAGTCAAATGGATACGTTGCTACATTTATTAGGCAACACAACTTAGGTTTTAAAAGTCACAGAAAAGAAAATACTCACAGACCATTTACTATCCCTGTCTTGTACCACAGCCTTGACCCTTAAACCTGCATTACCCACAAGTATCTAAAAAGTGACCAGAAGGGCAGTTATGATTTGAACCATCATGTTACTTGAACTGGACATTGATTATCCCTGTGCCTGGGGCCACAGCATGAGCCCAAACCTGCCATGACCCCCACATTTAAAAGTGCCGCTCAAAAAGGAGTTCTTTCAACCACCATTTTTAGGTTTCACTGGAAATTGAACTATACTGTCCTGGGCCACAGCATGAGCCCAAAACAATGCATGACCCCACCACATTTAAAATGCCGGAAGGAGAAAAAAAGGAGGGATGTAAACAGTCTTTCAACCACCATTTTTTAGTTTGAACTGGACATTGGACTATACCTGTCTGGGCCACAGCATGGACCCTGGGACCGGAAGAGTTAGTGGGAGTTTCAGTGGGTGCGTGGTGAGAGCCAGGCTGGCGGTCCGTATTCTATTAACACGCAGGTTTTTAAATGCCCTGATGACGCGAGCAACGAAAAACTGTCCATGCTGCTGACCAGCACGAGTGCGGAATCGAAGTGATCATAATGAGAACTCCAGACCTTCCTCTGTACACAGTCAATACTGGGTAGCGCTTGCCCTCCGTATGTGATGTGGACCAATTGAGCTTCACTTTGGAAATACTTGGTGGTTAACGTTCCTGTTACAACCCAGGTGCTTTTTCTTGGCATTTTTTTTCTCATTTTACTCACAAACGTGCCTTGGATGGAAATGGTTTCTCCTGTACTTGTTCTCTGTCCCGTGCTCATAATCCATGTCCTCTCTGAATAACTAGCATCTGGTCAAGTTTTTCCTGGTTACTCCCTTGTACAATTCAGAGGAATTTTTTAACCAGCTATTTTGTACAATGCAAACAGTTTTATAGTACTTTAATTCTAGAAAACCACATTTTTAAAATCAGGATGGGAATCCACCATTTGTTGTTGTTTCTCTTTTTTTCATTGTATTAAATGGGTTTTCTTCAATACAGGGATTGATAGCTATGTTAAAAGATCTTGCACAAAAACAAGTCATTTTGCATATATGTGTCCAGTAACAGTGTTCCTACCTATTCCTGTTTCTGACAGCACCATCACCCTTGAGCCAACTTCTTGACAAATTAGTGAGAACAAATGTTCTGTTTATAGAACAACATTTTTTAGAATTGGACCTGTGTTTAGTAGTATTAGCTGCATGGTCACAGCAAAATGCCCCCCAAAAATTTCAAAGCATTGACCCTTGAGCCACTTTTGGTCAAATTGTGAAGAAACAAATGTCTGCTTAGAAACAACACTTTTTTTTTATAATAGGACCTGTTGTTATGCTGCATTTTCAAAGCAGCATGACCCCAAAAAATTATTTAAAAATGACCTTCTCAGCCACTGTTAAAAATTAGTAGAGGGAGAAATGCACTTAGAAAGCCACATTTCTGTTACAAAGGACCATGATTATTGCTGTATCTCACAGCTTACATGGACCCCCAAAAAAATTATAAATATGACCTTCTCAGCCACTATTAAACACATTGGTGGAGGGAGGCAATGCACTTAGAGCCAATTTCTGTTCCACAAGCGACCATAATTACAGACTGTATCTCACAGCAAACATGACCCCACAAAATTATCAATATGACTTCTCAGCCACTATTTAAAAAATTGTGAGGGAGATGAAATGCCACTTAGAAGTCACATTTCTCGTTCAAAGGACCATTATTATTGCTGTATCTCACAGCAAACATGACCTCAAAACCATTGACAATAGCGAAAAAATTCTTAAGATAAAGTGAGAGGTTAAATGGAATACTGTGTTGTCATGAACATTGCTGTCTTTTACAGTATCCTTCACAGCAATAACCAGCAAATATGACTGGTTGGGAAAAGGAATAAAAGTGCGTAAGAAATGGATCATTTTAAAAAAAAAAAGTTTTCAAGGAGGAACCATTTCTGTTATTGAAAAAGGTAATGTGAAGTAGACTGGCAACTAATCGGTGACCTCGCACAATTGGGGCCAATACATCATCAGAGATCCATGCCTGAATTTCATCTTGATGAAAAGTCAAACGATCCACATGTTAGCTGTGGGAAAGCCGCGGCTGGTGGCGCGTACGCGTTAAGATATATCACGTTCTCCTATACATTTGTTTTTTTTGTCTGTAATGACTCCTCAGCTGTGACTGAAGGTTCCGCTTCAGATATGACGCTGGCTCCTGCTGGGCAGGACATCACCTCTATGGCGTGACCGAGCCAGCTCGGGCCATTCGTCATTTTGGATACCCCAGATGTCTATTGGGTCGGAACACATGCAAAACATCGGTCGTTGAGACGCAGATAGTAGTGCATCATGATCTTCAAGCTGATCTCTGTGTGTTGGAGTGTTGTGCCCCCTGCATTGCATGCGTTGGTGACGGTGGTAAAACAAAGATTGCCAGAGGTCACCATTATGGCTTCTGCCAACTTGCCTGCGCAGACGCTACAGCCTTACTTGGCACTCTACTGCTTGTACGTCTGCTGATGTTGTTTCCACCGTGACATTTGGGGAACGTGAAGCAGACGCAACAGATGTCTCCAGTTTATCAATCAGCAAGCGGTCTCCCATTTTCCTGCATATACTCTCCTATTTGGGTCGGGTGGAAGGAAAAAGTGCTGATTTTTGTTTTGTACCGCGGGATCCAGGAGGGTGGCCACCCACGTAAACTGTTGTTCATTTTGATTGGCCTTAATGCGAGGATCATGTTGGAGGGAAATTGAGCATCACAGCACTTCATGTGAGAGATTGGGCCTGATTTTCCCAAGCCTCTGGATCGAGAGGTCACTAGCCAAACTGATCTTCCTCATCTTCCTCCCTCCGCCTCAAATTCGCGCAACCTCTTTCCAAGAGCCAGACGTCGGTAACATCGGTTGTCTAGGGAATACCTCCTCTCCTCCTCCTTACCGCTGCCTCCGGCACAGGCTCAACCACAGCCCTTGACTTTGCCTGAGATGATGCACCTGAGAGCTGATGCGCCCACCTTTGCACTAGCTCTTGGGACCCGAACCCTGCCTAATGAAGACCGATGAAAATTCGTGAAACTGTACGGGCCTTGTGGAATTTACGGATGAGAAAGGCTTCCGTGTCAGCCATCTGTGTCCGTCTTACTCCTCCGTCGCTGGCGGGACCTGATTGTATCAGAAGTGCTCCAAACGATCGTTCCAGACTAAGATCACCACACTTGATTTGCCCTGACAAGGGCATTGTCCGCACTGACCATTCTGGTGGCTTCTTCAAAACTGGCAAGGACTGGCGCACAGAGCTCTTTCACCTGCCTCCACCTCTCGGTGGTTTCAACACCCCGAGGTCCGTACCGCTGACTTGTCAGGCCATGTGTCACTTCGTACTGCGGTAATGGCATTGCGCTGCTGCACAATCGCTGGAGCATGTGGCTAGGGTGGAATTCCTCAAGGGTGCAGGCCCGGGTAGATGTTAGTAGGGTTAACCGTCGTTGCCACGTCAACAATGGAGACGTTGACCGGGGAGGCCGACGCTGACTGCTTTGCAACGCAGCACAGGCGGGACGAAAGCAGGGTCCGCTCTACAAGCGAAACGGCGGAAAGTACGGCGAACTTTAGACCTCGGCCTTCTTCAGCAGGCAGTCCAGAACCGCGGTAGCTCTTTAGAAACTTTCTAGGTACGACAAGGTTCATTGACATGTGCAGGACAACAGGGATGTGCATCAGCCTACACGATCTTAAGGGACGGCCTGCAGAATTTCGCCCACGGTTATCGCACACCACCTTTGCCCTGGCACAAGGATTCTTGTCACCCAGCCAGCGCTCGGTCCTCCGTTGCTTAGAGCGTACACAAAGCTCCTGACTGTGTGGTGAGACGGTCATCCTAAGGCAGATTTAATTTCAAATACGGCCTAGGTGTCTTGGGCACGTGAGCCACCTGAGGACCTCGGTGGGAAAGACCTGCACCATCCCTGCGGTTTTGAAGAGCTGTTGCGAGAGCCTTGAGAGCCAACCTGTCAACCACCAGAGACATCCATCCCAGCTCACCAAGTGTAGGCTGTTCACAGAGATATAGCGGCCTTGCCAGTGCTTTATAGTCCAACCTGCGGTGCGGCGTGGCTTTGTGTCGGTCGGTTGAGTGGACTGTTTCCGGACACAGATTGCAGACAAAACGCGCTTCGAAAATTTTAGATACGACCACATATGGCTGGCCACGGGCTGCCTCAGGGTCTGGCGCTTTCTGGCAAAGACAATTGCCTTGGCTCGGCATCTGGTTTGGGGGCAAGCGGGAGGGGCCATGACTTGGCGGAAAACCCATCTGTGTCCACCAGACGGAAGGCAAATTTCAGGCCAAAAGCCTGGCAATGCCGACATCAGGGTCTTATTTGGTTTGGGTTGGTTTGGTGAGTTTAAAGGTGTTTTCTTCTGCCTCCCCAACCTGGAAGAAGAAGATGGGCTGCTAGGACTGGACCCGCCTGTACGGCATGCAGGTCTGTCAAATGGGCGGAAGGAAGAGCTCTACGAGTAGGATGTGGTCTCTGGTGGTGCTGTGGTACCTCGGGCGATGGTGGAGGCATGAAGCGGAGGCCTGATCCCTGATCATGACTCTGAGAGACATGGGCTAGCTGATAGGAAAGCTTGGTGGTGGCGGAGGAGGAGGAGGAGGCGGAGAAGAGGGGGCTGGGTGGTGACAGTGGTTGGAGGCCGCGGCGTCGGTCTGGCCTTTTGTTGGGCCAATGTGTTCCCTCCATTTCAACTAATGACATTCGCTCTGCATGTGGATAGACAATGTTGGGTGTGGTGTAACCACTTAAGGTTCTTGCCTCCTACTTATGCGTTACGGCTAAGGCGGGCATAGGACATCGCTGGGTCTGAATCAGAGGCCTGCTCAAAGAAGGCCCAGGCTTGAGAGGTCCTGGACCTTTTTGACGGCGATAAGCGGAGGAGCGGGGTTTGCTGCTGACCGTGGCTGGCGGAATCATACGTCAGCGGACTTCTACGACCGCCCACTCCCTTTTTTGTGGCAGGACCCGTCATTGGAACACTACCCATCAGTCTTCCTCCTCGTCCAATGATCAACGCGCGCTCGCACAGCCAAATTTCTGCGGGAATAGACCAGATGGATCCGCAAGTAATGTCGTCATCATCATATCATCATCACAGGTGACTGGTCGTCCTGACTTTCTGCATCCGAAGCTGCGGGGGGCTACACAAGCAAGGGGCACTAAGGCGTTGACTGACCAGCCCGGGATTTTGTGCCGATTGACCGGCTTCCTTTCACCTCCTCTGATGGTTCGAGTAACTGGGGCGTCAGAGAGACTAAATCATCCTTCTTGATCTTTTAACATGCCTTTCTTGACCGCAACCTCACATTTTCGACATCAAAGAGGTCTTCAGACCAATGGATTATCCACAGTGGTGGGTACACGAACAGGAATAGGGAGTTGACATTTGGGCTGCTTCATCTGTTGGGACGGATGATTGATGATGCTGCGATGACGACATTTGGTGCCGTGACCTGGCCGACGGACGAGGGAGGTTAAGGACTGCTAGATGCAGGTTGCCTTAACCACTGAAGGACAGATTGGCTCACGCGACGATGGTATCGTTACTTAGACTTCACAGGGCCCATGACCAGCGATGACAGGGCCTGACGGTCCTGCAACTGACGATCCGCATGGAATGCGTGGTTGTCGCCAAGGCCACTGGAAGGAGCACCCTTCTCTCGTTACCTGTACCTTCATGTGCTACCCCCCTCTTTGCTCGCGCTTTACCACCTGAACCATTTCGCTCCGATGTTCAAGACAATATTAAAAATTTGAGAAGGGTATGGAATAGTAGTTTTGGAAAGTCTCATTATTAATAAGACGGCAAAATCACAGCTATTCTCAAATCCCCTCTAATCAAAACAAAATTGCTGGATTCAAATTAACTTTGCAAGGTGTCTACATCAAACAAATCTTGGGGACCTGGTGGCAAAAGTCAAAAACATACAGTACCTTATCTGTTATGTTTTGGGTATAATAAACGGTTATTTTTTGCACCCCCCCAGACCCGACCCACCTTTCAATTCACCTGGTGGTGAATATAGAATTGCTGGATGGGTTTTAAGATTACGTAGATGCTGCAATCCGTTGTCAATGAACAGTGCTGAGTGCCGCAACAAGTCAAAAAAACAGACAGCCTGTAACTGTATGTATTGATATATACAACGGTCTATTTTTTGCCCTTTCAATTCACCTGTGGTTGAATATAGAATTGCTACGTTTTTAAGATTTACGTAGATGCCTAGCGTTCATGCAACACAGTGCTGGGTGCGCAAAAAGTAAAAAAACACGTAAACTGTTATGTTTTGATTTATATAAACGGTATTTTTTGCACCTTTCAACTTAACCCTCGTGGGTGAATTAGAATTTGCTTGTTAAGATTTACGTAGAATGCTGCGTGTCAATGAACAGTGACTGGGTCCGCGCGAAAAGTAAATAAAAAACAGTTATAACTGTTATGTTTTTGTTTTATTAATACCGGTATTTTTTGCACCTTTAATTCACCGGCCTTCTTTCCTGTGGCGTGGAATATAGAATTGGCTGTTGTTAAGTTTTTACGTGTTGCACAATGCGTCACATGATTCACGCGTGCTGGAACGTGCGCCAAATGAGTCAAAATAAAACACGTAATCTGTTATGTTATTGATATAAAACTTACACGGGTTATTTCTTGCACCTTTCAATTCATCCTAGTGACCGTGAATATACGAATTGCTCCCAGTTCTTAAGATTTACGTAGATGCTGCGTGCATTGAAACATCCGGTGCTGGGTCGCGGCAAAAGTCAAAAAAAAAACGCCTATACTGTGATGTTTGATTATTAAATAAACGGTTCATTTTTTGACACCCCCTTTCAATTCACCTGTGCTGTGAATATAGAATTGCTCTGTTATGTGTTTTAAGATTTTACGTAGCTATGCTGCAGTCAAATGAACAGTGCCTGGGGTGGGCGCAAAAGTCAAAAAACCGTAAACTGTTATGTTTTGATATAATAAACGGTATTTCTTGCATCCTTTCAATTCACCTGTGCGATGAATATAGAATTGCTCTCCTGTTTTATGATTTTACGTTAGATGCTGCCGTCAATGAACAGTGCTGGGTGGCGCAAAAAGATCCCAAAAAACACCGTAACTGTTATGTTTTGATTTAATAACGGTTTATTTTTTTGCACCTTTCAATTTCACCCTGTCCGGTTGAATATTAGAATTGCGGTTAGCTGTTTTAAGATTTACGTAGATATGCTTGCGTCAATGACAGTGTGATGGGTGGCACGCGCAAAAGCTCAAAAAAACACGTAAAACTGTTATGTTTTGATATAATAGACGTTATTTTTTGCACTTTCAATTCACCTGTGGTGGGATATAGAATTGCTTGTTTTTAAGTTTACGTAGATGCTGCGTCAATGACAGTCGCGGGTGTGCGCAAAAGTTCTCAAAAACACGTAACTCTGTTTTATGTTTGATATAATAACGGTATTTTTTGCACCTTTCAATTCACCTGTGGTTGATATTAGGAACTGCTGTCTTTAAGATTTACGTCAGATGACTGCACGTCAATGAACAGTGCTGTGGTTACCTGTGCGACAAAAGTAAAAACACGTAACTGTTTATTGTTTTGATATATAATAAAGGTACTTTTTTTACACCTTTTCATTCCACCTGTGGTTGAATATAGATGCTGTTTTAAGATTTTCGTAGATGCTGCGTCAATGACAGTGCTGGGGTGCGCAATAAGTGTTCAAAAAAAACGTCAAACTGTTAGTTATGTTTTGATATAAATAAACAGGTTTTATTTTTTGCACCTTTTCAATTCAACTGTGCGTGATATATTAGAATTGCTTGTTTTAGATTTACGGTAGATGACTGCGTCACATGAACAGGTGCTGGGTGCGCAAAAGTCAATAAAAACACGTAACCTGTTTATGTTTGATATAATTAAACGGTTTATTTATTTTGCACCTTTTTCATACCTGTGCGTTGAATATAGTATTGCTGTTTTAAGATTTACGTAGATGCGTGCGTACAAATGAACAGTGCTGGGTAGCAGCCAAAAAGTCAAATAAAAAACACGTAACCTGTTATGTTTTGATATAATATAAAACGGTATTCTTATTTTTTGCACCTTTCAGTCTCAACTCGTGGTGAAATATAGTATTGCTTGTTTTTTAGCGATTTACGTTAGATGCTGCTGTCAATGAACAGTGATGGGCCGTAAGCGGCAAAAGTCAAAAAAACACGTAACTGTTATGTTTTGAGATATAATTAACGGTATTTTTTTGCACCTTTTCAATTCTCCGGTGAGTGAATATAGAAATATTGCTGAGTTTTAGATTTACGTAGATGCTGCGTCAATGAATACGGGCTGGCCCGTACGCGCAAAAAGTCAAAAAGACTACGTAACTGTTATGTTTTGGATATAATTAAAACGGTCTATCTTTTTGCCACCTTTCAAATTCACCGACTGTAGGTGAATATAGAATTGCTCATAGCCAGTTTTAATGATTTACAAGTAGATGCTCGCGTCCCATGAAACAACGTAGCTGGAGTCCCGAGCTGGCAAAGCGTCAAAATAAAAAACACGTAACCTTTACTGAACCTTCGCGTTTTATGTTTGATATAAAATTAAACGGTTGATTTTTTGCCACCTTTCAATTCACCATGTTGGTGAATATAGAATATGCCTAAGTTTTAAGATTTTACGTAGATGCACCCAAGACCGCCACCCGCTGCGTCAATGAACATGTGCTGGGACATGCGTCAAAAGTCAAAAAAAAAAACACCCTTAACTGTTTTATGTTTTGATTTATAATAAACGGTTAATTTTTTGACCTTTCTCAATTCACCTGTGCCGTGAATATAGAATTGCTTCCTCTCGGACTGTCTGTTTTAAGATTTTCGTTAGATGCGGCGTCAATGAACAGGTGCTGGGTCGGCGCAAAAGTCAAAAAACACGTTAACTGTTATGTTTTGATATTAATAAATGGTTTTTTTTGCACTTCAATTCATCTGTGGTGAATATAGAATTGCTCGTTTTAAGATTTAAGTAGATGCTTGGTCAATGAAAAGTGCTGGGTGCGCACAAAATCGTCAAAAAAAAACACGTAACTGTTATCGTTTTGATATATAAATAAACGGTATTTTTGCACCTTTCAGTTCACCTGTCGGTGAACTTATAGAATTGCTCTCCCGTTTTCTAAGATTTACGTTTAGTTGCTTGCGTCAAATGAACACGTGCCTGGGTGCCCGCACAAAGTCAAAAAAACACGTAACTGTTATGGTTTCTGATATAAATTAAACGGGCTTATTGTTGCACCTTTCAATTCTACCTGTGGTGAATTTAGAATCTGATGGCCTCGTTTTATGATTTACGTTTAGACCTGATGCCTAGTCAATTGAATATGTGCTGGGGTGCTGCCACTAAAACTCGTCAATAAAACGTAACTGTATGGCGGGGCCACCCTGTTTGATTTAATCTAAACGGTATTTTTTTGCTACTTTCAATTCACCTGTGGTGATTTAGAATTGCTCAGTTTTAACGATTTACGAGTTAGATGCTGCGATTGCGCGTCAATTGAACATGTGCTGGGTCAGCGCAAACACGTCAAAATAAAAAACACGTAACTCGTTATGTTTCGTGATTATAATATAACGGGTAAAAATATATTTTTTTTGCACTTTCAATTCACTGTGGTGAATATAAGAATTGATTGTTTTAAGATTCTAAGTTAGATGCTGCGTCAATGTACAGTGCTGAGAGTAGCGACCACTCGAAAGCGTCAAAAATAACACCGTTACTGTTATGTCATTTTGATATATAACTAAACGGTATTTTTGTCGCACATTTCAAATTTCACCTGTGGGTGAATATAAGAATTGCTGTTTTAAGATTTACGTACAGATGCACAATGCGGTCAATGCAACAGGTCTGGCTAAATAGTGCGCAAAACATCGTCAAAAAAACACGTGTATCCCTGTATGTTTTGATATAATAAACGTCTTTTTCATTTTTTGCACCTTTCAATTAACCTGTGGTTGAATATTAGAATTGTTAGTTTTTAAGATTTACTGTAGATGCTGCGTCAATATGACAGTGCTGGGTGGCGCAATAGTCAAAAACACGTAAACTGTTATGTTTTGATATAATAAATGTATTTTTTGCACTTTTTCAATTACTACCTGTGCGTGAATACTAGAATTGCTCGTTTTTAAGATTTACGTTAGATGCTGCCCAGTCACAATGAACAGTGCTTCGGCCGTCGCACAGCAAAAGTCAAAAAAAAAAACACGTAACTGTTTATGTTTGATATAAAATAACTGTAATTTTTGCACCTTTCCAATTCACCTGTGCTGGTAATATAGAATTGCTACGGCCCGATCTGGTGCTGTTTTTAAGATTTACGTAGATGCAAGTGCGTCAATGAACTTGTGCTGGGTCGCGGACAAAAGTCTAAAAAACACGTGTAACTGTGTTGTTTTCCCTTACGAATACACGTTATTTTTGGCAACAAAACAAACCTGTGCTGACTACAAGATTCTGGGTTTGTAATTTATGGGGGTAGGTGCACAAGGTGGATTATATCAACAGTCACAGGTGTGTAATGGGGTTTTGGGTAAAATTGAACACTATCTTGAAATGTATACTGATAATAAAAAGTGGAAGTTTTGCAGCTAACAAAGAAAGGACCTGCAGTTAACTAAGGAAATGCATCCTGTTTATATCAATCTATAAAGTTCCAGGCTGCCCAATATCCCTGGATATTATTTCAATAGCCCATACTGTTAATATTATAAAGATATTCATCCACCTACAATGGTCTACACTAAGTCTTGGTCGAACTTTATCATGTGTTCTTTATAGCATAGAGCTTGTTGTTCTCGTGTTCGCCCTCGGGGGCCCCCACCCCCCCGCTTCCACACGCCTCGTGGAATTTACAGCGGTTAGATGCTGCTTTAAAAATTCTCTAAGCTATACTACATAAAAATGTTCAAACTCCCTATTTCAAACTAAATCTGGAAGAATCACAGCTAATAGTAGAAGGTTTCTATGTGCCGAAATAGACTCAATTTCGCATGACGCACTGTTTGGCACAGGCAGAACGCAGGTTCTATCCCTATGACGACGTGTGAGGGACACTGAGGACTGAAACAGGAAACAGCTGTGTTCTTATGTTAATTCTTAAAACGAGGCCGCAGGTCATGTGATTTTTCCAGCCATTGCAACCATACACATCCCAAAGTCATGACGTAGCATACCACACATCTTACCCTGCCTCTATTCATGTAATCTGATTTGCTGGCCGCCCAAAATTACAGAAGCGCCGAACAAAAAAAGGCTAGCGATCTTATTAGATGATGCACAGATTTTTAACCTTAATTTCGCAATTTGATTGGGAAATTTCGATCACCATAAAAACCTTGCCGATTTCAACTTTGTCGATAAAAATCGCTCAACACTATTGCTAAACCATGTAGTTACAGTTATTAAAAAGTTTCTAAATAGAAAACTTGATAGGTTACAAACTTGTTACCTGCAATTCGATGTCATTAGTCCATAGTGGCCGGTAACTGCAACATAGGTGAGCATTATTTCGTGCAGCCGCATTAGCGCAACATCTCCAGCTTGGAGTACATGAGCAGACAGGCCGGCACCAAGCGCAAACCACGGGGGTCATGAAGACATTCGGTAAGTCTGAAATGCACTATATGCTCTGGAGCATTGGCTATGTAACACATGACTGCTTGCTTGGGAACAATGAAAATGAGTACTTAGATTAGGAATCTGAAAAGAAATGAAAAAAAGAGAAAGATGGCGCTCTTTGTGAAAGTACGTCAGAAGCAGTTAAAAACAATAGTAAATAATTGCTAAGGTGCTCACCTAGATCGTTCTGTCCGTTTGTTGCAGATTACTGTAGAGGCACAACACTCATATGAATATGGGTGGCTCTATCCAAGCCTCGGAAACAGCGGCCACGTAGTCTCCTCCTCCGGAGACGAAAATGGACAACAGGAACACTGTAGAATACTGCACAAAAAATGGTGGACCGGGCGCTCGTTTCTGGGAATAAATCCTCATGGTCGACGGCGTTGAATAAAAGGATATTTTTATTCCATATAAAATGCACAAGGTGTTAACCTTAGCATAAAACAGTAACACGCATAACGCGTTTCGTGCCTAGGACTGGCACTTCCTCAGATGATACAGTGTCAGGCTCAATGGCTGGAATATAGACTGAACCCCGGAATCTGTATCATTTGAGGTTTGGGGGGGGATTCATAATGACAAATGTAAATTAATAATAACAATAATCTTTATTTATATAGCGCCAACATATTGCACAGCATTTTACAATTTGGAGAGTATAAGTATAGACAAAAAATAGACAAACATTACACGGTAAAAAGCTACTTACAGATCAGACAACAGGTGTGAGGTCCCTGCTCCCAAGAGCTTACAATCTATAAGGGTGATAAAAAGGGGGAGAAGTGATTGGTTTACACAATGGACCCGCCATGCTTCATAAATATAGGTGGTTAACATAAAAAAAGGATGAACCTGCCACCCAGACCAAACATCTATATACAGATAAGTGCCGATGAGTGCCCAAGTGCAGGGAGTGACCGAAATGTGTGTGACAGAAAGAGGGGTGTTAGCAATAAGGGATCTAATACTAAGGAATCATTCTCACTGTATAGCCATGTGGAAAACTTGATGGAAAACTTGTATAAAATCCATTGGTTCTATGTTACAGAAATGTAGGCACACCGCGTGCCATCAAATGCTCTGTGTAAGAACTTGGCCATGCTCTCGAGGTCTAAGCTTGATATTTGCAGAATATAACGTAATGACTCTGGATTAATTAAGGCCGCATTCAAATTGTGTTTTGTCTGTCCATTGCCAATATACATTGAACACAGGCTCGGACAGGCCCCCAGGGGAACATGGGATCCCCTGGTGGGCCTCTGGGCATGGAAGACCTGGAGTTTGTTTTAAACTGAAAATACATCCTTGGTAGAGGCAGAAAGGCAGAGAAAAAGGCAAAAAGCAAGAGACAGGGTATAAGAGGCAGGTACAATAGTTGTAGGGTGGGTCCACAGAATCAACTCCACTTGTGGGCCCTCAGAATGAAATTCTACTGGTGGGCCCTAGGCACACCTAGGAACTGTTTGAACACCATGAAAAAGGTATTCCATTAGATATCATGGTGAAGCCATTTCATTAAGGTATGTACTTTATGTGATAGGACACACTTTTGTGCTAGGCACATAAAGCAATTAATGCCATGAAATAGACCAAATGTAGTCTAAAACAGACCAGGTTTGGTCTATACACCCGTATAGCTCTACCACAGTATACCTCAACATAGTGTCATACTGTGGTGCCTGGGGCCCACCACTGAAGCTGATTCTTGGGGCCCACTAGTAGAGTTGATTCATTAGGGCCTACCAGTGGAGTTGATTCTTGCGTCCACCAGTGGAGTTGATTCCTGGAGCCCACCAGTGGAGTTGATTCCTGGGGTCCACCAGTGGAGTTGATTCTTGGGGTCCACCAATGGAGTTGTTTCTTGGGGTCCACCAATGGAGTTGATTCTTGGGGTCCACCAGTGGAGTTTATTCTTGGGGCACACCAGCGGAGTTTATTCATTGGGGTCCACCAATAGAGTTGATTCTTGAAACCCTCCCTACAGCTACTCTACATGCCTCTATTTCACTACTTTTCTCCCTTAAAAGCACCTCAAGGGCCCACCATGTCTACAAGCCCACTGGAGATTCACTTGCTCCCCCTTGAACCAGTCAAGCCTGCATCAAAATATGTTCTTCACAGTATCCTCATATATACTGGCCAAAACACAATGTGAATGGAGCAAGGTTTAACTAGAACAGATAGGGCCCCATAGCAAAATCAGATGGGCCCCCACCACCTAACAATACAAAACTGGATCAGCACTAATTCAAGCAGCAATAACTAGCGGTATAAACAATAGCGCCCTATATCAGAGAGCCCACATAGTAGTGCTAGATGGGAGAAAGACATCAACCTGATATCCTTCCAAAAAGGTATAATGTTCTTCCACCTGAGTGTGTCCCTTAAATATCTTGGCCCCATAGCATCTTTTACAGTTGCTACATGGCCATATAATTGGTCCTCCCCCCATCATTGTAACGCCACATAATTGGTCCTCCCCCATCATTGTAACGCCACATAATTGGTCCTCCCCCATCATTGTAATGCCACATAATTGGTCCTCCCCCATCATTGTAACGCCACGTAATGTTCATGGTGTCCAGTTGTCCTCAGTATGAAGTGGTTTCTGCAAAAGTTTCTAGAACTTTATATTTTTATCATTTTTGCTCTCATTTTATCTCTCCTTTCGATAAAGTTTCAGCGCTGACCCAGCTGTGGGCTCCGTAAAGCATCGCTATGTAACTTTCCCACAGACACGTTCAGACTTTATTTATCAGAAGCGATGAAAGCGGACTCATTCGTTATTCCGTAACGGCATGAAGAGCCATTCTGAGGATTCCTTTGGTGAATTGCCGCTTTAATTAGCGATGCCAAAGGCTGTTTACACTCCGTCCCTTTATTACCAATGAGGAAACTCTTGATATATATAAATATATATATTTTAGCCAACGGTCAGAATACATATTAAAATCCCTTCCCATCAACATCTGTCACAAGATTTGATAACGAGACATAAAAAATTGATAGATCACCGATACATAAATCATTATTTCTCTGAAGCTACACGTCAATTTATTTTTTTAGGAATTATTGTGATGTGACTGCGGGTTATATACAGATGAGAAATTATTTGCAGAAATATATGTCACATTTAATTGCAAGATTACACAGAGAGGAACCGGCCCCGTATTTAACTTACTGGAAGCTCGCTGAAAAATAGATTTTTTTTTTTTTTACATCAAGGTCAAGAATTTGTCTTCAATTATTTCCCTTTGTGAAGGAAATATGCACTCGGTGTTACACGGTTCTTAACTGATTTATGGCAGCGCGCTGGACCTAAATTACCCCGGATAAGTCTAATAGTGATCACGTGATAGTTCCCACGTTCAATTTACAAGTCCAATGCTACAATATACTGCAAGTGTGGTTTAGTCCGTTAAGGGGGTTTTACAATACTTTTAAAAACCTTCCCACTGTGCTAAATAGGAAATGAACCCAAACTTACCTCTCCCCACTGCATACTTGCCAACTCTTGGAAGTGGCCTTCAGGGAGATTTTGAATTGCACCTTGATGGTTTGAGTGGACTATACCCCCTGTTTTACATGACACACCCTCTTTTGCACAAAAGCCACACCCCCTTGACACATCTGTGTAACAGCTTTGGAGGAAAGCTGATAAGGGGATGAGGTATCCTTCAGCTTTACTGGACGTTGGACCTCCTAACCAGCATCCAAGCTGGGTAACACCACATTAATCCGCTTTCCTCCAGATTCTAGCTACAATGTGGTCCCTCTGCACCAAGTGATGTCAGGGCAGAAGATCATGATGCTTTACCCTGGCACCACCACTATATACAGAACCACCCACATCCAGTAAGAAAGTGCTCAGATGTATAAAGTGGTTTAGCTGCCATATAGCCTTAGGCTAAAACTGACCAAACATGGTCAACTTGTGACTGTGTTTGGCCCTTTTCAGCCATAGATGTTGCACTAGTGTATATAAAGCGCAGCACGGTTTTGAAGCACGTTTTTTTCCCTGACAATTTTTATGGGTGGAAACCTAGTCCAAGTCCTCATTAAAACCTCATCAAAAACCTCTTCTCAAGAAGCACGTTTCAGGAGAGGTTTTGATGCTGTTTTGGGCGCTGAAAAATCAGCGTCTAAACAGCGTCCAAATAAGCCGTGTGAACATCCCCTAATAGGCTGCCCAAGAGTGTATTCTAAAAGTTACCAGTACTTGATAGGCAGGTACAAATAAAATACTGGCATTGACCCCCTGGTAGTAAAACCATCCCCGCCGATGGTTTACCAGATTGGTGGCAAACCTATCATAGCAGGAGATTTACCAACTCTTCAGGGAGACCGGGAGGACTCACCCTTTTCAGGGAGTCTCCATGACGATCATGGAGAGTTGGTAAGTATGCCCATCTGCTTCAGTAGTCATATGTCTGCAGTGATTGGCAGCAGCATCATGTGACCCATGAACGGAATGTCAACAGTTGGGGATGGAGGAGGACACTGGAGCTCTGGCAGTGCTGGAACGGTGGTGATGCGAGAGGTAAGTATGGGTTCATTTTCTATTTTAGCTCAGTGGGAGGTGGTAGGAAAGTTTTGGAAAGTCTAAGAAAATCCTTTAATGAGTGAGAGACCGATATTACTTAGGGCAGTAATAGTTCAGTGACAGTGTTTATTCTACAGTCTGGTCCATACTGTTATCCCTTACCCTACTGCCATGTGGGTCTGCAGCTACTTCTTCCTGCAAGACCCAGTGTAGGCCACCTTTAGGAGGAGCCCTGGGTTAATCAACAGTGATTGACATTAAGCTCAAGTGGGATTCTCAAATAGGGTCCTATTTGGTTCGACACTGATATAACCAAACGTGCTAAGGTTAATAAAAAATTAGAAAAAAGAACCACAGAATACACAGATACCTTCAGGCTAAGTATACTCGTTTAAAAATTTGCTTTTATTATATATGATATAAAACAAAGGACTACCACAATCCCTATTGTGCCCTAATACCTAGACTAATCAAAAGTGGGGACCCCACCCCAAAAAGGGCGACCCCCACACTGGAACCTACACTAAAAACCCTGTACCGTCCCTCACAACTATAACCAACACCTAAGTAGTGACTCCCAAATAACAATACTAGATGCACATAGACAAATACTCAAACCAGATGCAAAATAACAAAAACTATCACCAAAACAAAGAAAATAGACAAGAACAATAGTTCCCTGTCCTGACGCGTTTCCCCCCACAGATACAGTGGGTTCATCAGGGAGCAGACAGCAACAGTATATGAAGTAATACTATAAATGTCTCTAAAGAGAGAGCGAAGGTACAATGGGATATAATAATACCAACATGTGAACAAAAGATATATAGATATATCATTAGGTACCAGAAAAGTTGTGAGGGACGGTACAGGGTTTTTAGTGTAGGTTCCAGTGTGGGATCGCCCTTTTTGGGGCGGGGTCCCCACTTTTGATTAGTCTAGCTATTAGGACACAATAGGGATTGTGGTAGTTCTTTGTTTTATATCATATATAATAAAAGTAAATTTTTAAACGAGTATACATAGCCTGGAGGTATCTGTGTATTCTGTGGTTCTTTTTTGTATGTTTTGACAATACCGGGCGATGCTATCTAGGGGTCAGTTATAACTAGGAGTGTTGTAGTTTGCTAATAAAAAAATTAGAAAACGCTTAAAGGGGTTATCCAGCTAATAAAAAATATTGTGTAATGGGGCCTTGGTGGGTAAAAAAAGTAAAAAAAAAAGGTTATACTTACCTAGAGGTGTTTGCTCCTCTTTACTTCTGGGTTTTTGTCCTGATACCCTATTTACTTACAATTATCATTTGCTTGCGGATCCATCAGCAGGGGACTTGTATGTTAAGTTTTTAAAATTATTTTACAGACTCTGTTCCCATTAAACACTAATTTTATTTGCTATATAACCCCTTTAATGGTTCTCTTGTCTTGACAAACCAGAAACATTTTGGGCGACATGAATGTTGGCGCTCACATTCCAGTTCTAAATTGCTTTAAGGCAGTGTAGAATGCGACAGAATGTATGAACCTGTCCTTCAGCAGGTCATACATACAGGGCAGTGTAGAGCCAATACCACAAGTCTGGTTCGGGCACCACCTTTACCCTGGTCTGGCTGTTCTTCTGCAGGTCATACATACAGGGCAGTATAGAGCCAATACCACAAGTCTGGCTCAGGCACCACCTTTACCCTGGTCTGGCTGTTCTTCTGCAGGTCATACATACAAGGCAGTGTAGAGCCAATACCACAAGTCTGGCTCAGGCACCACCTTTACCCTGGTCTGGCTGTTCTTCTGCAGGTCATACATAAGGCGCAGTTTAGAGCCAATACCACAAGTCTGGCTCAGGCACCACCTTTACCCTGGTCTGGCTGTTCTTCTGCAGTCATACATACAAGGCAGTGTAGAGCCAATACCACAAGTCTGGCTCAGGCACCACCTTTACCCTGGTCTGGCTGTTCTTCTGCAGATCATACATACAGGGACAGTGTAGAGTCAATACCACAAGTCTGGCTCAGGCACCACCTTTACCCTGTCTGGCTGTTCTTCTGCAGTCATACATACAAGGCAGTGTAGAGCCAATACCACAAGTCGGCTCAGCACCACCTTTACCCTGGTCTGTTCTTCTGAGGCATACTACAGGGCAGTTAGAGCCAATACCACAAGTCTGGCTCAGGCACAACCTTTACCCTGGTCTGGCTGTTCTTCTGTAGGTCATACATACAGGCGCAGTCTAGTGCCAATACGAAAACTCAGGCTCCGGCACCACCTTTACCCTGGTCTGGCTGTTCTTCTGCAGGTCATACATACAGGGCAGTGTAGAGCCAATACCACAAGTCTGGCTCAGGCACCACCTTTACCCTGGTCTGTTCTTCTGCAGGTCATACATACAGGACAGTGTAGAGCCAATACCACAAGTCTGGCTCAGGCACCACCTTTACCCTGGTCTGGCTGTTCTTCTGCAGGTCATACATACAGGCAGTGTAGAGCCAATACCACAAGTCTGGCTCAGGCACCACCTTTACCCTGGTCTGGCTGTTCTTCTGCAGGTCATACATACAGGGCAGTGTAGAGCCAATACCACAAGTCTGGCTCAGGCACCACCTTTACCCTGGTCTGGCTGTTCTTCTGTAGGTCATACATACAGGCGCAGTGTAGAGCCAATACCACAAGTCTGGCTCAGGCACCACCTTTACCCTGGTCTGGCTGTTCTTCTGCAGGTCATACATACAGGTTCAGTGTAGAGCCAATACCACAAGTCTGGCTGAGGCAGACTCCTGTAACCTGGTCTGGCTGTTCTTACTGTTCTGCGCCTAGGCTTTTTGAATTTTAGTTATGCAATTGGAAAAGGTGTTAAATATGGTTCCAGTGATACTAAAAGAGATGTCTGACAGATGTCTCTCTATTACAGTGCTAGTATTAAAGAGATGTCTGTCAGAACCTCTATTATTAACACTGGAAATAAAGGGAAAAAAACAAACTGGCACAACACAAAACCACTTTATTTTTAAATAAACTCTCCCTGCGACCATTTTTTTAAAAGAAATGGATCAAATGCTGGTTCAATAAATACATCGAAGTCCAATGGGGAAATCTGTAGAAAAAAAAACACTACTAAAAGCAAAAAGCATGACAATACTGAACTCCATCCCCTGCACCACTTAGAGATCATGCATCATGTCTGTGGCTGATCTTCTCGGTGCAGAGGAAGGAATTTGGACCACACTACCAACAGATCTGAGAGGTACAGGCCATAGCCGTAACACAGTCTACAGAGGGTTAGTCCTCTGTTCCTCCCCACCTTCTTGAAGACTGTGCCTCACAGCTGTAGCCTGAACCTGCTCTCCCACCCTTGGGAAGTTTGTACAGAGTTGGGAAAAGGTAAAGAGGAGTTGGAAAAGTGAGAATTCTAAGATATTTGTGTCCAAATCTGCAGGGATGAGTGTTGGCTGAGAGAAGTCAGCATGGAGGTGTGGACCAAATGGAGAAGGAAAGGGAACATGAATGACTCATCAGAGAAATGTCACCTGTGATGTCACTAAATATGACTGAACTGTAATCACTTATATGTATGCAAAGTGTAATAGTTTATATTCAGTAATAGTGTGGTGGTATTACTCAGTCTCTATATAGTAGTGATATGTGGTCATGGTGTTGCGGTATTATTCAGTCACTATGTGGTGGTGATGCGTGGTCATGATATGGCAGTATTATTTAGTCACTACATGGTGGTGATATGTGGATATGTTGTGGTGGTATTATTCCGTCACTATGTGATGGTGATATGTGGTCATGGTGTCGAGGTATTATTCAAACTCAATCCAATATAAGTAGCACACTACTAGCACTAAAAAAACAATCAAAAGGCACATAGGAATTTTTGTAAAAGCATTTTTGGTACTTAGGATACATGAAAAATTTTTGAGGTTCTAAGTTCACATTTTTATCAAAACTGCTTAAGCCCACCTGCCAATCAGCAAGGGGACCTCAATACAGGTGGGAATCTACACTAACGTTACCTCTCTTAGTTCCTGTTCAGACCTCCACACTTCAGGGAGAGAAGATTCCAGCTACAAGGTACTCTACATTGATTTAAAAGCCTGTGCAGGTGGGTGGAGTTTAAAAAAAACCCCAAAAAAAACAAAGAGAGTGCAGCCACTCCCCCATACAAATAGTCTAGAAAACAATATTTGGTCTGTACATCCCAAAAACTTTTTTGAAAAAAATGAGCATAGGTGCACACTGGTGGGGCAGTAACATACAAACACAACCTAATATCAGTAGCACACTACTAGCACTAAAAA
Source organism: Phyllomedusa bahiana (assembly GCA_025379985.1). Classification (NCBI taxonomy): domain Eukaryota; kingdom Metazoa; phylum Chordata; class Amphibia; order Anura; family Hylidae; genus Phyllomedusa; species Phyllomedusa bahiana. The sequence continues at coordinate 33,728 of JAODAL010036141.1, forward strand.
AACAATCAAAAGTCACTATGTGATGGTGATATGTGATCATGGCAAGGCGTTATTATTCAGTAACTGTGGTGGTGATATGTGGTAATAGTGTGGTGGTATTATTCAGTCACTATATGGGGGTTATATGAGATCATGGTTTGGCGGCATTATTTAGTCACTATGTGGTAATGATTTGGCGGTATTTGATGTTAGTCGAATTATTGGTAATATTAGCCCTGGGTTTCTGATTTTATGTAGCGGTGTTATTTGGTAACTGTACGACCATTAGAGAGACTGGGGGGGGCCTATAAAGGTGGCGGAGACAGCGATGCAAAGTGGCCCCCTAAAATGCCAGTCCGACACTGGTTATCTAGCACTGCTATGTGGGTTGTCTCATGACAACATTATCCATTCCTTTCATTAAAGGGGATGTCTCACTACGAAGATTATAGTTGAAAATGTGGGGACCAAAAATCTAAGGATGTACGTCCTTGGTTACTATTGGCAAAGTGCTACGGTTTTAGAGAACGGGCTGGTTTACATGTGCTTAGCAACGGTGTTTGTTTACTGATCACGGAAGCATTCTGTCCTGCCCAGGTCGTGCACATGCAAAGGAAAGGCAGTGAAGAGGAGGGACAGGGATGTGTGCATTGGCAGGCACGAAGGAGAAGCAGTGAGAGGACTTACATCATTCCCCTCAGGAATTATGTAAATGAAGATGTAGATGAAGAAACAGGAGGTGTCCCGGGGTAAGACCTCTTACCGCAATGGGACCGCTGGAATAATGGAACTGTCGGATACAGATCAGGACCCATAAGCTCAGTAAAAAAGGGGGATATCTAGAGGCTGGTAAAGCCAAACTAACCTAGTATACTTGACCCAGGGCAACGCTGAGTCTTGCGCATCCTCCCCTATTATAACCCACCCCCATCCTCTCTACCCCAAACCTTGCCTCCTGTAGCCAATCCCAATAAAACACAGACCACCGACTTTGGATAAAATTGGCCACAGCGGCCGTTTTATTAACAATACAACATAAAAATAAATATAACCAAGTATAAAAATAAACGAATCTTTAAATCCGGTATATAAATATATATATGCCAAAAATCACCTACAAAAACATCTCCATAACCCGTTTTTCTATTTACATATATATTTATATACAAACACCAGGCCGACTAACCAGCGGCCAATACCATTCCAACAACCAAAACCACTTTATTTTAACCGCCAACAACCAGTTATGGAGCCGAGGTCCTTGGAGCTAACCCGACTCGGCGACCAAGAATTCCCCGAAGGGACCAACAACCATTACCCCCAGCCATACTCCACTGGCTCGGGGGCCCAGAAGCCATACTCTATGGCTCAGCCATTTTGCTCTTCAGGGATAACACCCCGAAAGAGCCCACCTTCGCCGGGTCATTCTAGTTACCCAAATCCTGAGGGAATCCTACCCCGAAGGACTCCCCCACCAACTTTTTGATCCCAAATCCAAGAACCATAGCCGCCACAGCCACCATGATAACACCAACCACGAAACTCAAACCCACCACCAATCCAGGGCGGGTGGGCGGGATTGCCTCACACGTGCTGCCGTCTGCTCTTCCGGGCGGAGTGCGGCTGTAAAATTCATCCAGTCTGCGCCCGGAACTACTTTCACTCTCCCTCCCCTCCGGGGAGCACACTCCGACCGCGCCCAGCATGTCGGGTCATGCCGCGCCTACCCCAGGGTCCGGCCCCGGTCCGGCGTGCTACCTGGCTCAAGAGGGAAGTGGAGCTAGCAGCGGCCGGTGTGTGGAGACTCGCGGTCCTCGGAACTCGGGCGCGTGTTCCTGTGTCTTAAGGAGTTTTAGGAGTTGAAAGTACTCTTTTCCACTCAGCACCCTTAAACATAACCTGGTGCGCATCATTTGTATTTAAATTATTCTCCCCATAGTCCTCCATTAAAAAAAATGTATATACGCTTATTAAAAGTTTTATTACATTTTTAACAATAAAATAACAATCAAAAACATAACCATACAGAATAAGGGAAATGCAGGAACTGAATATCCAAACAACAGGGTTCACATACACAGGTATAGGATATTGTACATGGCTTGCAATGTGAGAGAAAACACAGTCCAATCTAATGCTCATGGATGTTTTTTATGTGTTTTTATAGCCTTTTTATTCACATCACATGATTTGTCACGAGGGAAAAATTGCACACTTTTGCTTGCAAAAAAATGCTACAAAACCTGTATGAACAAATGCAAAAAACCCCAAAACATGCATTTTTTTAGTGTTTTGGCCAATAAAATGGTATTTAATAAAAAGTGTGAATTTATCTTTCATTTTCTACGTCTTATTTCTTTTGTTCTCTCCTGTTCTAGAAAGTTTCGTCTGACCGAGTGGCAAACAGCTTTCAGCGTGTGTAGTGCAAGCCTCTAAAATAAAATGTAAAAATAAGTTTTTCTTTTTCTCTTTACTTGGATACACAGATATAAAACACTTGGACAGACTCAGCAGCAATATCTACCTCCACGCACGGATATATCTTTACAGACGCCTCTCAGGCAGTTATCTTACTTTTGATTTAACGTGCACTAAACATGAATTCTATAGAGGAAGAGCAGGCGGCGGCCATCCTAACACACCATAAAGCAGGCAGCCTCCTCCTGACCCTTGTCCCCCTCGCAGATTTATGTGTGACTTGTGTCAGTCTAGAGCATGTTATCCTTTATCCATTGCTGCTATCAATAGCTGCCCGGCATTACATATTAATACTCGCCTAGACTTTGGCATTTTCCCAAAGATGCAGTTATTCTGAATGTGCGGCGCTGTTCAGGTAAAACTTAGGTGAATCTGCACTAAACTCCTAAACCCCTACAAACTTTTGATAACAGGGCAACGACTCTAAAAATTCCGTGTTATTCTACTTAGCTCTTTGCCATTTATTCTGGAAATTTCTGGATTTTGGATCCCAGCGCTTAATACTGTCCAGTATCAGGGATTGAATTTCTGTACTGACTTGATTCTAAATTATTAACACTGTAATATATTTTTTCCTTTTGTGTTTGATATGTTGGGGGGTCTGGGTGTTACCCATAAATGAACAGCTCTATTGTTCAGGTTATTGCTATGAGTAAGGCTCTTTGAACTGAAACGCGTCAGCGGCTGTGATGTATTTGATGCTTTTCTCTGGGTATTTTTTGGATTTTTTTTTAGTTAATACATTTTTCTGCTTTTCATCCTCCAATTCTAGTAATATTGGTAATTGTTCCCTTTTTTCGTTCTTCAAAAATACATATGGCGCCTTCTTCAGGTCTCAGCCTTAGTTCTCCTATGCTACTTTAATGGAGTTGCAGCAGCTTGCACATGTGCCACCGGACCTGACCGGAATAAGGACAACTCGGGCCAAAGCACCGCAAGTAGAACATATAAAAAATGTACCTGCTCTGACTTACATACAAATTCAACTTAAAATCAAATTTACAGAACCGATCCTATTCGAAACCCAGTGACTGCCTGTATTAAAAAAAAACGGATCCTCAAAAAAGGCGAAACTATTAAAGGCCACATGTATGAACCTGTTTAGGTCTAAAACTCACTCTTTCTCCCATAGTAAGCTATGGGAAAAAAAGTGAGTTTTAGAGCTAAACAGGTTCATACATGTGGCCCTAAGAGAATAATCGAGCACAAGAAAGTGTTTTTTTTTGCCTTCAAACCCACGTGTCATAAAGGAAGTGAAATGTGTTATCAGGAACGGTGGGAGGGGGGGGGGGGAGCAACCCCTGATAGAAATGATCAGTGGCGTTGTGTTTGTTTTGCGCATAATGTGACATTAATGGGTGGAGGAAAAATATTTTTTCTCCCTACCCGGGGTTTTGAAAATTTAGTTTGAGATGGCCATAGGGTGTTTGTTTATGGGTTGGAAAACAAAACCCCTGGCGTAGCCTTTTTTGCTTTTTAGGATGAAAAAGGATTTTTCTTCCATTTCCTTTTGGGGCCACTTGCAGGTGCCCCAAAAATTTTTCGGGACACGCGGCTATTTGTACTTTTAAAGGGTTTTTTTCAACACGTTCTTTTCAAAAAATGAAAAAACATTTGTTTTTTAGCTGGGGTTTTTGGCCCATCGGTTAGTCCCAAAACCACGCAGCTAACAAATGGGCAATGTGCCTTCCCATTGTTTTTAAATTTACGAGGCCGATCGGCGTTCACCGGGTGATCACCAATGTGAGTCTCTTTGCGTTTTTCGGTTTCCCGTTCCCAAAAAATTTGCTTTGTCAATTCTTTTGTCCGAAAGATGCAGCAGGAGCCCCTATTTAAAAAAATGATAGGGTGAAAATCCTCCCTTGCAGCCCAACCCTTCAGCCAAAATTTTCGCAGTGCTTGTTTGGGTATGTGTTGGATCCGTTTTAGATCCCAAAGATGCTGCGTTTTTGGATTCGCTTTTTTTGGATCCAAACAAAATCCAAAAGCCGTGTGCACATTTCCCTTTAGAGGTTTGAGCAGTTTCTGGAGGGGATTCCCCCGTGTTGGGTGTTTTTTTGTATTTGCCCGGTACTTCGAGCCCCAAACCATTTCGCTTTTCCCATAGGTCTGGTTCCAGTTCCTCCTGGCCCCTATGATGGTCCGTGTGGTACTAGTTATTGTTTCCCCTGTGTATTCTTTCCATTTTTTTCTTAAAAGCCCTGCTTTTTGGCTAATTTAATTTTCCCCTCATAGTCTTGGATGTCTTTTAAAAACAGGACTTCCCCAAACCGGGTTGACTATGTCCTCTGCCCGCAAAAAAAGGAAAAAAGTTTTAATTTTTCCCCTATGAAAAACATTTCCAGGGAAAACTCCATGTTGCCAAAAAGCCAAGGCGGACTATACAAAATCAAGCATCTAACAAAACAAAAATTTGATTTAGGAATATCCCGGACAGTTTTCAAGTAAATAAACAGGTTTTAGGATCGAAGAATTTTTAAAACTAAACTGTCAAGAAAAATATAAAGAAAAACCCGTTACGTGGAAGGAACATTTTACGCAACTAACCTCCGATTTTTTAGTTTGAGGAGAGGGTAAGGCTAAAAAGGGAAAAATTTTAATGAGGCAAAATAAAATCAATGAAAAATTTTTTTCTTTTTTAAAAAGAAAACCTGGGAAAGGGCAAAAAAAATTTCTGAAAGCCCAAATGCTTTAACCCCGAAGAAGGGCCCATAGGAGGGCCAACAAGGGAATTTTTTTCCATGATGAAACAAATGAAAAAAACCCCTTTTTAGCACGCCAAAAAAACCATAAAAAGGGCCCTGATGGGAAAGAATTTTGCCTCCAGGGAGGCATCAAACAGAGATGGGAAAGGGAATCAGGGGAAGCTTTTTTAAAATTTGTGCTTTGGAAAATTTTCAGGAAAATTATATTTTTTTTTGACGGTCAAAATGGGAAATTAAAATTTTTTACAAATTTTTCCCCTTGTTTAAGGGAAAGTGATTTTAATTTTTTTTGAAAAATGTCTTTTTTTGCAAAACCTATATCTACCCAGTTCTTTAAAAAAAAATCCCCCTTAAAAAGGGGGTGTGTCATCAAAAAATGAGTCATTGTTTAAGTCCCGTTTTTATATTAAACACATTTTTTTAGGAAATTTTTGGTTGTTGTTTTTTTTTTTGTTTTTTATATCACTTTCAATATTTTTTAAAAAATTCCTAAAGGGGTTTTTTTTCACTAATTGAATTTATTTTTTTTTGCCTCAGGTTTTGTTTTCTTGGTTTCACTTTGAATTTTAGGGGCGTGTTTAATGGGGTTCATAGGCTGCAAATAGAAGCCCGGTTATAGTATAGCCGGCCCTGTGGCAAACCCATTTAGGATAGATCAAAAAAGGTCTGTTTGCTATAGCGATTTTAGGAAACTGAGGCAGCCCGTACAAGGGGGGGATAAATTTTAAAAATAAGGTAGGGCAAATGTTAATTGGGGCATACCCGTTTATTGCAAAAGTGATTTTTTTTTGCAAGTTCTTTAACATAAAAAGCAATCCTTTTAGTGAAACAACCCCCTTTAAAATCTTGCAATTTTTACTTTTACCACTAGGCCTTGTTTGCACTGCTTTTAAACGCAGGAGAAATCTTTAATTTTTAAAAAAAACCTTAAGGTTTTAAATGGATTCTATGTAGTTTTAAATGTCTGTGACCGGGGAATAAGTCACTTAGGGGGTGAAAGGGGAAACTGTGACATCTCTCTTGTGATTTTTGGACCCCGTGTTATTATCCCTGGGGTCTCCTTTCAGTTTTCCTCTTTTTTTAATTAGCGACAATGGAATCTTTCTCTACAGAGCAGGAAAAGGTTAGATATTATTTGGTTGTGGCCAAAAATGAAAACGAAGGACTTAAGAGTTATTAAAAAAAATTATTAAAAGTGTTTTTGGAAAAGTAAAAAAAAATAAACAAAAATTTAAAAAAATGTGTTTAAATAAAAAACGTGAGTTTAACAAAAAGTCATTTTTTTTATGACACATTCCCCTTTTAAGGAAAATTTTTTGAAAAAAAAGGGTTTTTTTTTTAAAGGAATTGTGTATTTTTTTTGTTTTAAAATTTTTCCAAAAAATTTAAACCGGGGGTGCCTGACACCCCCTTTTTCGAGGCTTGTTCGGTTTTCCCTAAAAACGGGGAGCCCAAAAAGAAAATTAAGGGTCACCTTTTCCCCTGATCTTGTGGAAAACCCCTTTACCCTTCCGGAAACCGCAAATTTTGAAATTTAAGGTTTCGTTTTTTCCTTTCCAAGCCTTAAACCCTTTTTTTTTTTTTTCATTTACATAGGGAAAAATTAAGGGTTTATATTTTGAAAAACAAAATTTCCCTTAAAAATGTAACAAATGGGAAAACCCCCCAAAAATTTTTTTCTTGGGGGGGAACTTTTAAAAACAAACTCAATTGGCCCCCAACTTTGGCCGGGGTTTTTTTTTACGAAAATTTTTTCTTTTGGTTTTAAAAGATGTTTTATCTGTTTTTTGTAGATTGATATGTTTTGGTGATCCCAAGTTTTTTTTATGTTCTTTTTTTTTTAAATTTTTTTTTTGCTGAAATGCCTTTTTTTGGGGACCGGGAAGGCTTTTGGTTTCCACGGGAAGACAAAAAAACCGGTCGGAAATTTTTCCCAACCCGGGATTTTTACATTTTTGGCATTTCGGGGGGCGAATTTTGTCTGCCGTTTTCGGATTCCCAAAACCCTCCCCTTTTGCCCCAAATTTTTCATGTTCTGCCTGGGAAACGAGACGGAAAAAATGAACATGTTTTATGTTTTGGACCGCTCGGCGGTACCAAAAACCCTCCGGTGGAAAAACCGTGCGTGTGAAAACCCGCAGGATTTTTTTTTGTTTTAAAACCCCTTTTCCCCTGGGGACATGCCCTTTAAATTTTCATTTTTTTCACTTTATGGGCCCGAGCCAAAACCCCTAATTTTTGGGCCCGGGAAGATTTACTTTTTATTGGTACCATTTTGGGGGTCATGCCGGGCTTTTTTGGGGTTATTTTTTTTTTTCAAATGTTTTTTGGGGCATTTTAAAAAGATGGGAAACCACAAATTTTGGGTTTTTTGGGAATTTTTTTTTATTTTTTACCCAAAATTTCCCCTGTTGGGGTAAATTTAGGGTTAAATTTTAATAGATTTTTATAGTTAAAACTTTTACTAAATTTGGCAAAAACAAAAAATGTGTAACTTTTTTAAATTTTTTTCATTTTTAAAATACCAAAAAAAAGGGGGGGAAATTTTTTTTTTACAGGTGTCCCTGCGAACCCCCGTGCGCACCCTCCGGACATGTTAATTTGGGAAAATATTGCAAGTGGGCTTGTTTTTGCATGTTTTTTTAACAAAAAAAAGCAGCAATCCCCGTAGGGGAGACCCCAAAATTTTGAGAAAGTTGGGAAACTCCCGGTGGGCAGTTTTGTGGGCATCTGGTAAATTTAAATTTTTTTAAAGGGGTGGGGGGCGCTTGGATTGCAAAGGGAAGCAATGTTCTGCAAACAGCTGATCCCCCCACCCTAATTTTCACATTCTGCTCCGGGAAACTCTGTGGTGGGCAGAGGCCCCAGCCACTCTGGGCAGGGGGCGTGTCACAAAGCCAAAAAAGGGGGGAAACCCCGGAGGGCCCATCCCAAACAGCTACCGGGGCAGTATGGGAATCACATTTAAAAATCCCTGCAAATTTTAAATGCCGGGGCCTGCGATATTTCCTGGCTGGGCCCGGTTACTTGGTTTTGTATTTTTTTAATTTTTCTTCTTTTTTGTACCTGGAACCTTTTGTTTTCCCCCTTTTTCTTTTTTCCCCCCTCCCTTTTTTCCCCGGGTTTTTTTTTTTATTTTTTCTTAATTTTGGCTTGGGGTTTTCCCTTTTA
>JAODAL010036142.1:0-42060 GCA_025379985.1 Phyllomedusa bahiana
ACCCCTGGATATTTTCCCTTAAGGGTGTTTTTTCCCAATTTTGGGGGGTATTTTTAGGGGAGTTTATTCATTTTTAGCATTGGGGTGTCCGCAAAACTGAAAGGGGCCCAAAATAAAAATCGTAATAAAATGAGACCCCCAAGTCCAGGGGTGCTCCCCCTATTCTGGGCTGGGGTTTGAGCCAATAAGCACTAGGCCACATATGGGAATCTCTAAAACGGCAGAACGGGGGAACAAAAAAAATTTTTGGCATTTCCCCTGACACATTTCCGTATTCTTGTGAAAAATGCAAAAAAAAATTGAAAATTGCAAAAAAAAAAAAATTTTTTGAAATTTCCCTTTCCACTTTGCTTTAATTCCTGTGAAACACCTAATGGGTTAAAAACTTCCAAAAATGGGTTTTAAATATTTTAAGGGTTGTAGTTTCTTAGATGAGGTTTTATGGGGGATCAAACATACGGGTCAATCAAAGTCACTTTGAACGGACTGGTCCCAAAAAAAATGTGTTTTTGCAAAATTTTGTTGAAAATTTGAAAATTACTACTAAATTTCAAGCCCCCAAAATTTCGTAAAAAAAAAAAAAGCTTTTAAAAAATTTTAGGCCAAACACAGAAACATAGGTAGATGTAGTTATAAACTTTTTTTGAGTAATAACTATCTGTCTTACATGGAAATTTTAAAGTTTAAAATTGGTAAATTTTTCAAATTTTTCCGATTTTTTTGATATTTTTTTTACAAATAAACAAGATTTTTTTGGGGCCAAAAATTTTTTACTATTAAAGTATAATTTTTCCGAGAAAACAAACTCTGAATCACATGGATAGGTTTTAAAAGGGCAAAAAGTTATTTCACATAAAATGACAATGACAGATTTAAAAAAATGGGGGTCGTCGAGAGGCCAAAAACGGGTCCGGGGGTAAGGGGGGTTTAAAAGACAAAGAAGTCCTGCTACTTGCCACATTGATTAACAGTTTTCCCTACATCAGTGTGTATACAGAGTTAAGTGTCAATCACTGTATGTGGGTAAGATTAGCACTACTTCCAGTTTCACTTTCAAATTTTTCCAGCATTTACTCAGAAATTAGCACAGATCCAAGCCCATATACACATTTGCAGCTTCTCCCTCTTCATAAACCCCATATATCACAGTGCTCAGCTTCTCTCCTTCTACATATAACCCAATATCAAGAGCCACTTTTCTCCCTCTATCAATAACCCTATTTTTCCAAGCTCAGCTCCTCCCCTATCATTAACCTAAATCACAGAGCCACTTCCTCCCTTATCTTTTAAACCTAATACCAGGCTCAGCTTCTCTCCTCTATCATATAACCCTATATATCACAGTGCTCAGCTTCTCTCCTTTATTATATAACCCTACATATCACAGAGCACAGCTTCTCTCCCTCTATCATATAACCCTATATCTCAGAGCTCAGCTTCTCTCCTCTATCATATAACCCTATATATCACAGAGCTCAGCTTCACTCCTTTATCATATAACCCTATATACCACAGAGCTCAGCTCCTCTCCTCTATCATATAACCCTATATATCACAGAGCTCAGCTTCTCCCCTCTATCATATAACCCTATGTATCACAGAGCTCAGCTTCTCTCCTCTACCATCTATCCCTAACCTATATATCACAGAGCTCAGCTTCTCTCCTCTATCATATAACCCTGTATATCACAGAGCTCAGCATCTCCCCCTCTATCATATAACCCTATATATCACAGAGCTCAGCTCCTCTATCATATAACCCTATATATCACAGAACTCAACTTCTCTAATCTATCATATAACCCTATATATCACAATGCTCAGCTTCTCTCCTTCTATCATATAACCCTATATATCACAGATCTCAGCTTCCCTCCTCTATCATATAACCGTACTGTATATATTACAGAGCCCAGCTTCTCTCCTCTATCACATATCTCTATATATCAAAGAGCTCAGCTTCTCTCCTCTATCATATAACCCTATACAGCACAGAGCTCAGCTTCTCTCCTATATCATAAAACCCTATATATCACAGAGCTCAGCTTCTCTCCTCTATCGTATAACCCTATATATCACAGAGCTCAGCTTCTCTTCCTCTATCATATAACCCTATATATCACAAATCTCAGCTTCTCTCCTCTACCATCTATCCCTAAATATCACAAAGCTCAGCACCTCATCTTATATCATATAACCCTGTATATCAGAGAGCTCAGCAATTCCCCCTCTATCATATGACCCTATATATCACAGAGCTCAGCTCCTCTATCATATAACCCTATATATCACAGAACTCAACTTTTCTAATCTATCATATAACCCTATATATCACAATGCTCAGCTTCTCTCCTTCTATCATATAACCCTATATATCACAGATCCCAGCTTCCCTCCTCTATCATATAACCGTACTGTATATATTACAGAGCTCAGCTTCTCTCCTCTATCACATATCTCTATATATCAAAGAGCTCAGTTTCTCTCCTCTATCAAATAACCCTATATATCACAGAGCTCAGCTTCTCTCCTCTATCATATAACCTTATATATCACAGAGCTCAGCTTCTCTACTCTATCATATAACCCTATATGTCACAGAGCTCAGCTTCTCTCCCTCTATCATATAACTCTATATATCACAGAGCTCAACTCCTCTCCTCTATCATATAACCCTATATATCACAGAGCTCAGCTTCTCTCCTCTATCATATAACCCTATATATCACAGAGCTCCAGCAATCTCTCCCTATCAATAACCTTATATATCACAGAGCTCAGTTTCTCTCCTCCATCATATAACCCTATATCTATCCTGCTCGCAGATAGGGCAACATTAACCACCTAACAGGTTTCCTATAAAGACCTTTAATTTATTCCTCTTTAACCCTTCTTTGGTAGAACCAATTGTGTGCTTAGGGTCATCATATTGCTTCAAAACCCATATTCTCTTGAGATTCAGCTTATAGACTAATATCCTGACAGATTCCTTTAGAATTTTCTGGTATAATTCAAAATTCATTGTTCCCTCAATAATGGCAAGCTGTCATACCTCAGATGCCGCAAAACAGGTCCATACCATGAAGTACCTTGTGTTTCACAAATGGTATGAGGTTTTTATACTATGTGAACACTCACTCACGGTTCTCCGCCATAGTGGACCAGCTTAGAGGATCGTTGCTCACAGGATCGCCCTCTTTTGTAGATCGGTATTGGCACATCCAACATAAGGCACTCCCACTGCAGGCTTTGGGTTCACTGGCCTCAACCAGTTTTATTGAGCAAGCAGGTTACAGAAAGAACATACACATAGCTCAAAAACCTAGGCCGTCTGGCAGCTAACTAACACATGTATACAGTCCCTCTCTATATGTGGTCTGGACCTAACGTCCAGCACCAGAAAACCACAGAAGTACAGCCACCAACTGTACGGGCTTTCTTCGAGCCTGGGGGGGTAAGAGCCTCTTCCTTGGCTCAGGGTTGCTCCAATCTTCAGGTAGCAAAACCACACCCCTCGATCACCTATAGTTGGAGGCTTTTAATAGGTCTCCAGAGACCTATACAATATCTGGGCTGGAACCCAGGGACCTAGAATGCGGGGACAGCCACCCACCCAACGCTATAGCTGTCCCAAAAGAGCCACCCCATACATAGCTGCCTTGCAGCTATTCTAGCCACTACTGTACGTGTCAGTAATATATAATTACTGACACAATATAAGTGGCTTTTCCCCACTGAGCCCAGGTCCTAGGTGGTGCATCTGCAGAAGGACTCCAACTGTAGACCCTCTAGTGACAGGATCATGCGACTACCAGTGGTCGCTCTTCCACATATCCCTCCCCTCTGATAAAGGCCTTAGGGCTTTCTCACATTGCCCAGGCTCCCTCCGGGGTCAAAACTCCTACTTTGGGGCAATATCTTCCCTTTGTCCGCCGGAGCCGAGATGACATTGGTCACATACATAGCTGTGGACTCATCCCATGCATTCACCCTACAACGGGTAACAGACTGACCATAGCCACTTTTTACAGGTGACACAACCCATGCACGCTCTGCAACAAGGATGTCATCACCCACAGCCCGCATGCCGACATTCACAGGGTTACTAATGACATCCCCATTACCAGTGCTATCAGACCTTGTAGATTGCCTACACACAGGCCATCTTGGCATTGTGCCCACTGGGCAGAGTTTTCATTATCTTGGGTCTCACATAAGCAAGAGACCCCTGGTTTGTCCCAGCAACCATACTAGGGTTACCAGAAGCTGTAAGGACAGCACACTTCTCAGGGTCTCTATCCACCATGGCCACTTGGGGCGCACCTGAGCCCAAACCTACTACCTCTTTGTCTGCAGGAATACAATATGACCTAAACTTCTCTATGTCCCAAGTCCTCTGGTCCTCCCTGCCTTTTAGAGCCAGCTACATCCTCTAATTTCTCTGGACTCTGAAGCTCCGCCTCTAGTTTACTAGCTGACATATGGACTATCTTAGTGACCACCTCAGTGATAACTTCTAGGACCTACTGTAGTCCCCATAACATGCATGCTAGAAATTGCAGTGTTCCCACTGCTATCCTCGACAATGACCACATTACCTGGTATTTCACTAGTGACAGAGGACACATTCCCCTGTTCACACCTCTGCTTACCAACTGTGTCTAGCAGCAGACCTTCTGCAGCAACATGTGGAGACGTTCCCTTCACATCCCTTTTAACAGCCTGTAAGGGAGAACTTTCAATCTCTATCAGGGTCACTCCTATATCTTGCTCACAGTCAAATTCACATTGTGCGCTGGAGTCAATGGCAGACACATTTATAAATGGAACATCATTCACAGCCGCCGGACCATCTTTATGGTGCTCCAACATATACACCAAACTTGCTGTGTTCACCTTAGCCAACTCAATGACACTTTTAACACCAGTAGCTCTAGTGAATATTTGGCTGCAAATGGCACCCACCGGTGGGTCTCCCCAAATCACAGGACATACCACCTCTGTGATACTGTTACTATTTTCCTCCATAACCTCTGGGGAAAATGTATCAGTTGCCTCAAAACCAGGCACCTCTTTACCATCTGAGTATTCAGATACGCTCACCTGTCTTCCACTAGCGCCTGAGCAAACCCTCTTTTCTGGGTCTAGCAGCTCACTTTTTCCCTCACTATCACTGCAGTCTTTGACCACTGCAGTGAAAACTACTGGAACTACAGCAATCACGGGAACATGTGATCCCAGGGGGACTAAAGGTCACAGCACGACCCTTCTCTTCACCCTCTATAGTGTCACAATCTGGATTTCCATCACAGATATACTGCTCAGGGCTGCACACAGAATCTGCCTCAGCACATGTTTTCTTTACAAACGTATTTTCATCACGCTCTGAGGCTGCATTCATGCAGGCATACACCGCACTAGGGTCTGGACACACCCTCATTAAACTAGTCTCCTCACACATTGCAGGAGAGCAATCATCCCCAGGATTCTCCAGTACCCTTCCAGGCCGCACACTGAAACAGGAAGGCTCCTCTCTGGGGCCCACAGCAGCCAAACAGAACTGGTGGCTATCAATCCCTGGGCACGCATTACCTGCTACTTGCAGGCTACCATCAGGTACACACAGTGCGCTGGGGTCACTGGTAGACAGATTTATCAACTGGACTGTAGTGGCAGCACATTTCTCTGGATGGCCACCCAGCATGGAACCCACATCCTATGTGATACTCTTAGCATTGTTGATCACGACCTCTAGGGGAGCACTTGAGCTTGTTTGCTCTATAGGTGGGGCTGTCAGTTCTTTAGAAGCTAGTTCACACTCATTAATTTCACACCTAGCCCAGACAGCCATGGGGAGACCTGAGCTGCTCTCACCTATGGCAATCTCTGCAGCCGCTAGTTCAGACTTGGCAATCCCCTGTGTTATACTGGGAGCTGCACACGGACCAGTCTGCAGGTGACTATGACTCCAATGGAGTCATACCAACTGTCTTACCTTCAGCCTGGATTTCTAGAGGCACACCCGAGCTAATCCCCTCTACTATTTTGGCATCCATTTCTATATCACCCTGTTCAGACAAAGCATTTTTCTCACAAAAATTTTCAATCGGCAACACAACATGTAATATAGTCCTTTAGGCTTTACCATCCTCCACAGTCCTGCAACTGCTCTTGGGACTTTTCTGGCCCGGCAGCATTTCTAGAGCTCTATCAAGCCCAGCCAAGTCCTCATGCAATTTATGTGTACGTTTAAAAGTCTGAGTGTCATTCGTATCAGGAGCACCTCCCACTGCTGTGTGACACCTCCAACTGGGCTCCTTCTGCTGATGAAGCTGGTTGCCCATGTAAACGGCAGAATGCAGGTCTCCTAGCGACTCCGTTTTACTCGGGCATACGTTTGTCACACCCTGGACCACATTCAGACTGTCCGACAGCGAGTCTCCACCCACCATCATGCCAGGGACTTTCACAGCTGACAATTCTGACTCTTCTCTCATAGGCAGTGGCACAACACTGACTGCAGGGGGCGCTTCCCAGGAAAAACCACCTGCTCCATCTGGTACACTCTCTACCCCCCACAACTGCCAAAATAGGGAAAGTCTCTGCCCAGTGTAAACTCTACTTTGAGGTCCTCACATACCTCCAGTACATGGTTGGCAGACACACAACTGGTGTCAAAGTGCAATGCCACAGTCTTACCCGGTTCTGGTCTGACCTTCACAAATGGCATAATGTCCGGATGCACTCTGGAGACCTTTCATTGATAATCCAGCTCGACCCACAGTGGGATTCCACCCACTCGCAACTCCAAAATCTTTACTGTCAGCACCTCACGCTGGACTGCAGTGGTCACTTTCTGTGGTAGATCTGTGTCGCCCCTGGTAACAACAGAATCCAGGCCTATTAGAGACTTGGTTTTTCCCCGTTTGGACGTTTTCTTGGAGGAATGGACTGCCTTTTTGGCTTTCAGACCTTCCCCCCAGTCACAATCTTGTACACATTCCCACCAGGGCTTTGGTGGGTTATGGTTATCGGGTACTGCTGGCTGGATGGTCATACGGCGCACCAGCTCGAAAATGTCCTCCATAGCTGAAAATTTTTCAAGCAGCAACAGTCTCTACACTGGGGTGTGTCTCCTGTCTCTCCAGAGACAGTCTGCTCCATTGAGCCAGTCTTTCTCCACACAAAAAGCTGCTTTGGGTATGTCTCCCTTCTGACAATCCTTGCTCAATAGAGCTAACTGGCAGGAGTCCCACGTAAACTGTAGCAGTCCTATGCAAACTGCAGCATTTTTCTGCAAACCTTTGTGCACACGTCAGCTAGTGCCCAACTTATGTACTGCGCCAACCTTGTGCCAATAATGCCCAGGTTGTGCCAATTATGCCCGCATTCTCCACCATATGTGAACACTCACTCATGGTTGTCCACCATATTGGACCATCTTAGGGGGTCACTGCTCACAGGATCGTGTCTTTTGTAGATCGGTATTGGCACATCCGACATAAGGTACTCCGACTGCAGGCTTTGGGTTCACTGGCCTCAACCAGTTTTATTGAACAAGCAGGTTACAGAAAGAACATACACATACACTCTATATGCGATCTGGACCTAACATCCAGCACCAGAAAACCACAGTAGTACAGCCACCAACTGAACAGGCTTTCCTCGAGCCTGGGGGTAAGAGCCTCTTCCTTAGCTCAGGGTTGTTCCAATCTTCAAGCAGCAAAACCACACCCCCCTATCACCTGGAGTAGCAGGCTTTTAATAGGTCTCCAGAGACCTATACAATATCTGGGCTGGAACCCAGGGACCTGGAATGCGGGGACAGCCACTCACCCAACACTATAGCTGTCCCAAAAGAGCCATCCCATACATAGCTGCCTTGCAGCTATTCTAGCCGCTACTGTACGTGTCACTAATATATATAATACTGACACAATATAGGTGGCTTTTCCCCAGGTCCTCGGTGGCGCATCTACAGAAGGTCTCTTACTGTAGTCCCTCTAGTGGCAGTATCTTGCGACTACCAGTGGTCGCTCTGCCGCAACTAATATAATAATGTTTTGCAGTCTCCAAATATAATACCTCTAATTAAAACCAAAAATCTCTATTTTAGTTTCATCCATGAACAAAATATAGTTCCAATAGACTTCTGGCTTGTCTAGTTAATATTTAGAAAACTATATACTGACAGCAATGTTCTTATTGGGGAGCAGCAGCTTTCTCCTTGCAGTCCTACCATACACATCCAGGGCCACATGGATGAAAACTGTCTAGGTCTAAAACTCACTTTGTTGCCCATATCAATCAGTCAGAGCGCCCCTTTCATTTCATATAGTGCTCTGGAAAAATGAAAGGGGCGCTCTAATTGGTCGCTAGGGGCAACAAAGAGAGTTTTAGACCTAGACAGTTGTCATACATGTGGCCTCCAGTGTCCTCCTGATGATGAACTCATCAACATTGTTGACTAGAGGTTACCTTTGTGACTTTGCAAACTATTGAACACCTTGCACCCATCATGATCCTACTTGGTTGACCACTGGTTAAGGGAATAATGGTTTGATTGTACACAATCAAATGAGGAATGGTCAGATTGTACGCAATCTGTGTGACTCTGGATTGGTGTTGTGCAAATTCTTGAGAGATGGTTTTATAACCTTTTCCAGCCTAAAAAAGCTTTAACAACTCTTTTTCATCATTTTCTTTTGCTCCTGCCATGATACACTTCAACAAATGTATTGTGAAGATCAGACTTTGATAGATCCCTGTTCTTTAAATAAAACACACACTCACAGATATGTGTTGGATCATATTCCCCACTAAATAAATTACTAAAAAATACATAACATTTTTGACTCATTTTGTTTGCTTTGGTCCTCACAAACTTTCAAGCATTTTATGAACATGACCATAGTATGATTGTGGTATCACTGGTCCAAATAGTGTAGCTCGCTTTGTCTCTCTATGCATACAACCTAAGAATTATGAAAACATATTTATTGAAGGACACACAATTGTAACGGAGGAGTGGATCCGCTGGGCCAATGCAAGCGATGATAGCAACCACGCCGGGAAAATCTAAGTAGCCCCCGGTTTTCCCAGAGCCCGCCCAAAGGGGGGATGGACTTGCTGCGGCGTGGGGCTACCAGGTCGTTCCCCTGCGTAAATTGCTTGCGAGGGGCGGGGGTACCGTGGACAGAAAGTAACCAGGGAGGGGGGAAAAGGGCAGAAGGTCAGGGCAGGCAGCAGAGGTTCGTGTCAAGAAGGGCAGCGATCAGGCAGGCGGCAAACAGGCAAGGTAGGAAACGTAAGCAAGCGG
This sequence comes from Phyllomedusa bahiana, assembly GCA_025379985.1. Taxonomy (NCBI): domain Eukaryota; kingdom Metazoa; phylum Chordata; class Amphibia; order Anura; family Hylidae; genus Phyllomedusa; species Phyllomedusa bahiana. The sequence continues at coordinate 9,320 of JAODAL010036142.1, forward strand.
ACTGGTAACGGGTAATCAATCGGAACCCAATACTCTCTAACGACCAAAAAACACACCAACAGTGGCAGGAAGTTGGGGGCGGATACCAAAAAATAGGCCCAGCGCCCACAAAAACCAATTACGGGACACTGGCCCTTTAAATTTTTGGAAAAAAGCCGGCGCGCGGGGCGCCTTTTAAGGGGGCCCCCGGCCACGGCCGGGGGGCAGGCGCGGCTTTCAAGGAGTGGGGCCCGGGTAAAAGGCGGGCCCGGGCAGCAGGGGGGTGGTCGCGGGCCCCGCAGCCCCCTGCCAACCCCTGCGGCGGGAATGGTCGGGGGGGGCAGCGGAGCCCGCGACCCCCTGCATACCCCCCCCCCTTGGGTTTCCCCCCCCTCTTTTTTAGAAACCTAGAGAGGAGGTGGAGACAGGTTGGTCTCCGGTTTTCCCACGAACCGCTCCCCGGCCCAAACCCCCTTCCAGTCAATGAGAAAAAAAACCGCTTCCCCTCACTGCTTCTTGCCAACACCTCCTTGACCTCAAAGATTTTTCGGGTTTGGGCCCCACAGGAGAAGGCGAGACAGGCCCCGGGGAGAAGCGATTCAGCCCCACCGGCTTGAGGAGAGAGCAGGAAGGAGTTCGGGATGCGCAGGGTGGGAGGCGCGGGCTTGTAGGACCCCGGGTTTAGACTTTTTGCATCCCCAAAGGGGGCCCACGATTTAGGCCAAACTTGTAGCTAGGCACCCTAAAGCGATATATTTGCTGGATAGCAAACCTTATCGCCTGGCTCAAATGGGGGGCGGAGTCCTACGGTATCTGCAGCCGGACTTTATGCGGGCAGAAGCCCAAACAGGGCCTGTCGTGTAGCTGCCTAACCCTTTTTCCCCTTTATTTTGGGGCCCCCCGGGCCCGGGACTGAACGAGGTAGAAAGGGGGAGAGGTGGGGGGGGATGGCCCCAAAACACGACAAAAAAGGGGGAGGCCCCCGCGGCCCAAAAACTAAAGAGTTAAAAAAACCCCGCCCGGGGAAGAAAAAACAGACCAGTTACCCTGACGGGCGGACACAAAATCCCTCAGGTAGGTCCCCAACACCTATTTGACCCTCTAACCCCTCCCCATTAGTTGGGGGGGGTTCGGAAGAAAGTTAACTGGACCTGCAATTGACACACAAAGCCGGGCCAAAAAAAAATAAATTGGACCCCCTATCTGAGAAAAAATTTGTAAAGGAGACCGGCAGACGGAAAACGTGACAAAAAAAATGTTGGGCCAGTTGGGGGCAGAGGGTAACCCAGGCAGGGGGGATAAAGTGGGCCATTTTTGGAAAAATCGGTAAAAACCCCGATGCCCGTTTTTTTCCCGAAGGGGGGAGGTCCGTAATAAAGTCCTGGCTACATGGGCCCGGGTTTTTTTTGGCCGGGAGCGGGGCCGAAAAAGGGCCCCCGCGGGTTTGAGGCGAGGAACTTTTTTCGGGCACAGGAGGTCAGGCTGAACAAAAAGTCCCTCATGCCTGGCTAGATGGACCCTTTAATATCGGGTACAAATTGAAGCGCCCTATGAACCCCGGGGGGTGCCCAGCCTATGAAAAGAGGCCCCAACTTCAGGATTCAAAGGCGAAAGGCAGGTCGCACATCGTCTTCCCCGGGGGTGGTGCTGGGGTCCACGGGGGCACCCCATGAACGAGTCGCTCCGGGGGGGGAAAAGTGTGGGGAGGGGCTCGAGACCCACGTACCCCGAGGAGGGGGATAAAGCATCACTCGGGGTTTTTTTTCGGCAGGCCCAAAAAATGTAGGCGGAAGTAAAAAAGGGCAAAGAATAATGCCACTACTTCCCGGGGGGGTTCAGGGTTGAGCCCGAACTGAAGAATAGGAGGTTCTTGTGTCTGTGAAATGTCAATGGGGTGGGGGGCCCCCCTCCCAGTGGTGACGCCTTCTTCAAGGCCAGCTTTATGGCCATAATTCACGATCCCCTTTTGGTTAGTTTTCTCGGCAGGAGAGAATTCTTGGAAAAAAAAACCACGGTATGTAGTTACCAGGGAGGATCCTGCAGGAGGACCGCCCCAGCCCCCCGGGACGACGAAGATCCACTTCCAGAATAAAGGCAGTTGGGTCTGGACCGAGACGGACCGGAGCCGAAGCAAATGCCGCTTTAGCCGGGTTTTGAAGGCTTCTTGGCCCTGGGGGCCGGGATTTGGGATTGGCATTCTTCCTAGTCGGGCCACCAAGGGAGCCACCAGTGTAGAGAAGTGGGGGATGAATTGCCCATAAAAATTCCAAAACCCCAAAAAAAAGTTTAATGCCCGAAGGCCCACCCGGTTTGGGGGCCCTTGCACCCGCGGAGCTTGGAGGGACCACCCCGGGCCCCTTATAGAGACTTACCCTAAGGGGAGTACGTTCAAAAGGCCTTTTGGGTTGGCCCAAAGGGGCTGTGAGTGCGGAGTCGCCTTTGGGGCCTGGCGGGGGATGGTGGGGAGAGTCTCGAAAAAGGGGAGAAGATGATAATATTGTCCAAGTAGACGATTACACAACTAGAGTAGGTCCGAAGACCATTAAAAAAAGTTCGAAATATTGCCGGGGGGCGTTGAGGACCGAAAGGGCAAAAAAAATACTCGAAATGGCCTCCCTGTTTTTAAATGCCGTTTTCCATTTGTCACCTCCCTAATGCGGATTAAGTTGTGGCCCCCGTAGATCCAGTTTAGAAAAATTTTCGCCCCACGCAGGCGGTCAAAAAGTTCGGAGATTAAGGGGGAACGGGTAGCGGTTTTTTTTTTGGTAAATTTTATTAGGCCCCCCATAGTCGATGCAGGGCCCGGGGGACCCTCCTTTTTCTCCACGAAAAGAAGCCCGGGTCCAGCCGGAGAGAGGACTTACGGATAATCCTTTGGGAGGGGTTTCCTTGACGTACTCAGACATCGCCTTATCTCCGGGCGGAGAGGGTAAAAAACCCGGCCCCCGGGAGGGTACAGCCAGGTTCAGGTCAAAGGGCAATCAAAGGCCGGTGTGGGGGAAAGGTCTAGCCTGGCCTCCGAAAAAAAAACGGCAAAGTCCCCGAAGGGAAGGTAACCTGGAGGGGTTGGCAGACTTCCGGGGGGGGACACTTGAGGGCGAGGGTTGGGCTTAGAAAGGGAAGAGAGAGCACGCGGAAAACCCCAACGCATGACTTCACCTGTGCTCCAATCCAAAGTCGGGGTTTGGCCGCAGCCAAGGGAGGCCCAGAAGGATTTCCGGGAGGATGAGGGGAGGACTAGTAGTTGCAACGTTCCTTTGAAGGGCCCCAATTGCAAGAAGAGGGGGGGCGTCGGAGGCGGATGCGTCCTTTAAGGCATTCGCCCCCGACGAGAACAAAAAAGGTTTTTTCAGCGGAATCACCGGGAGACGAAACCCGGGCACAAAATTTGTGGCTTTTGAAGTTTCCTGCATCCAGAGTCGATAAAGGCGGTGGCCTGAAAGGTCTGTCCGGAGAAGCACCAAAAGTTTGGGCATGGTCAGACAGGGGAAGGGCCTTCTACACTAGGTTTTCCTCTCCAAACCAGGGGCGGAAATTTCCCGGGCGCACCGGACGTCCCCAATGAAATGGCCAGAACCGCCACAATAAAAGCCAGCTTCAGACGCGCTGGAGAAGTTTTCCTCCTGGGACGGTGGGCTCCTCGACCGATTGGGCCTCTTCAGAGGCCGTTTTGGAAGGAAGAGGTGACCGCTGGAACGGGGGGCCAAAGCGAGGGAGACGGGTGGACGGAGGTTTCCCTTTTTTGGGGGGAGTTTTTGTTGCCTTTCGGCGAAACGAATATCCACTGGGTGGCCAAAATGGATTAGGGCATCCAAGGCAGCGGTAGATCCGAGCGGGGGGCTCGTCCTTGATTCGCCCCCGGGGGCCTTGCCAAATGTGCCACCCAACCCCTTCGTTGTTCCAGTCCCGCTCCGAAGCGAAGTGCGAAACTGCCACCGATTGACCGACTGGTTTTTCCCCCCCCTCCGGGGCAGCCTGCGGCCGCCCCAAGAAGTATGGCCCGGTTCCCCGAAAGGTGCGGAACCCCCGGGGAACGTTTGGAGGTCCCCTCAAGGATCCCCTCGTCCCATAGTGGCTAGCCCAAGCCAAGGCTTCTCCCAAAAAGGGCTGATTATGAAGGCCACCTTTTGGGTCGCTTGTAGGGAATTGGTGCCCCTCATTTCGGGTGGGGAGAAATGGTGAGAAACCCCCGGCACTTTTGGGGTCTCCCTCGTAGGTGAGGGGAGTGGCAGATGCAAGGGGTCCCGAAGCGAACAGGAGAGCAATGGAGCCGGGGGGGGAACGGAAAAGCAGGTGCAGAGGGGGCAGCCCAAGGGGCAGACTAGTGCCAGGTTCTGCATCATGGCCGCAAATTGGGGATGCGTTTTTATCTGCTGGGCGAAGCGTAGTGATTTCCCGGGGATCAGGCAGAGGGGACCCTGGGGAATCCATGGCAGTCTGACTGTAAGGGGGAGTGGATCCCCTGGGCCAAGCAAGCCGATGATAGCTAAGCCACGCCAGGGAACGGAATCTAAGTAGCCCCGGTTTTCACCCAAACCCGCCCAAAAAGGGATGGACTTTCTGCGGCTGAGGTACAGGTCGTTTCCCCGACGGACTTGCTTGCGATGGCGGCCGGGGGTACAGCGGGTACGAAAAAAAATCCGGGGCGTATTGGGGGGAGGCAGGAGAAGGCAGGCGGCAGCCGGGTTCGTAGTCAGAGGGTGGGGCAAACGGTCAGGCAGGCGGCAAACAGGCAAGGTCAGGAAACGTAAGAAAGGCGGACTGGTACACGGGTAATCAATACAGAACTCCAATAACTCTCTAACGCACCAAAAACACACCAACAGACTGGCAGGAAGTACTGGGGGCGGATACCTTATATAGGACCAGCGCCCGACAATAACCAATTATCGGGACACTGGCCCTTTAAATTTAGAAAAGCCGGCGCGCGCGCGCCTTAAGCGGCGGCCACGCACACGACGGCCGGGACAGGCAGGCGCGGCGTTCACCGGAGCGCGGCCAGGTAAGAGAGGCGGCGCCGAGGCAGCAGAGGGGTGGTCGCGGGCCGCCGCAGCCGCCGTGCCAGACCCCTGCGAGCGGGGAGATGGTCGCGGGGGGCAGCGGAGCCCGCGACCCCCGTGACAACAATACTATAATGATCCATGTGAGTCTGGACTATATTGGAGATTTGTTTATGACTTCCAGGAAAATTGCAATATTACTAAGGGTATGTTTACACGGTGTGTTGGATCTGATTTTAGATGCATGTTTGAATCCGTATTTCACACCCTAAACACGCATCTAACAATATGCAGTGTGATTTACATTGCTTTCAATGTAAAACACGCACCGGTGTTCAGACGAGTGAATGCCGATATGTGTTTTACATGCGTCTTTGTGATGCGTCTTTCAGATCTGTTCACAGAATTGTTATGTCAATTCTTGATCCATTTGACACAGCAGATTCCCTACCTAAAACTATAAAGTGCGATCCTGCTGCAGCCAAAACGCATCCAAGCACATACCTGCGTGTTGGATGCATTTTGGATACGATTTATGCGGCGCTTTTGGATGCGTTTTTTGGATCCAAACAGATCCAAAAATGGATCCAACATGCCGTGTGAACATACTCTAAGACTCATGGACAATTTCAATATTTTCCTAAAGGAAAAGTTGCAAAGAACTTTTACGAGGCCTTGTAACATTTTTTTTTTCTGTAGGGAAACATTTAAGGCACCTGTGAATGTCTGTAATGCTGAATTTGTCCTACATGTAGCAGGTGATTCTGTGTTGCCCTGGAAGCCTATCCTTAAGCAATGAGGCATTCCACAACTAAATAAGTAGCAGAAAAATACAACTGACATACTCTAGCATGGAATAAGTCCCAGGAGCCAGGTAGCTGCTGGAGCATGACTTGTCTTATTTTCTGTTGATGTGTATGGAAGATCCTTTTGTCAGGCCATTGAAGTGGTTTGTCTAGCTCCCAATATATGCAGTAATTTGTCCACTGCTCTGTCCTCCCCTGATGCATTGGTAGTATTACCAGCAGATAAGGAGCATATTGGATATTTCTATGCATAGTAAGTAAAACTAGACAGTTTACATATTTCAGCCTTTAAGCACCAATATATTAGATATTTGAGTGTTTTGTTAGTCTGATATTCTTAAAGCAAACTCTAATTATTCTGAAGTTGGAGTTGGCCATCCGGGGAGAACTCACTGTGTGGGGCCCTGAATTTAAACTTTTTTTTTTCATAATACAAAGTACAAATTTACAGATTCTTTATTACAAGCTTTTTCAGTGAATCAGAGTCACTGGAGACATTTATTCCTATAAATAATTTTTCCTAAAGCTTCTGAAGTTGAGCTGGTAGTTTAAGGTTCTTTTGTAAAGGCTGACTTGATTAATAGTAGTTTAAAGGGATATGAATAGACAAAAGACCAAATGTAATAGTACACATATACTTTCTAGACAAAGTTTAAAGTCTATCTAAAATGTTATAGAATAAATAACGCAATGAATACATAAAACATTAATTAGGTTAACTCTAAAATTTTTCTCACTTTTCCACACATGCTTTCTTTGGCAGGTTTGCCATTAAAACTTCTCAGTCTTACAATTTATCTGAGCCGGTGCAGCCATGGGGTGTTACCTACACCACTAGTGAAATTAAAGTTGTCGGGGTAATATATATAGTTCACACTAAAAAGCACACCCCTGATCGCAGTTTCAAGTTGTCGTTTATAACGCCGTTTGAATCCCTCAGACCCCACACACTGCGGAGTTTCAATGCGCTGTTCTCCTACTGAACTGCCTGTATATTGCACACCCCAAAGACCTATCACCCACACCATAAATAAAGTAAGTTGTAGTCCTCTTTGTGTTTTTCATTTACTTTGCCCCTTTTTTCCCCCCCTTTTTGCTCTCCTTTTGATTTTACCCCCCCATTGTGCAATTACAGTGCCCCCTATTATTTCTACCAAGATTACCCCCTTGACACCACACAGTACATTTATTACACTGGAGGCTTGCTGTTAAATACCGCACTTTTTAAAGGCATAGTAACTTGCCCCCACTATCACCCTCAGAAGAACGCATGATTGACAACAACAGCTGGCATCATAGGTAACACGGTCTTGGCCATTTACCTTATTTAAAAGCCGCTATCAATACTATGACTACCAGGGATTTAAAACAAAGGGTGGGGACCATTGACCTCTGAGCCCAAAAAATGTCAAAAGGGAAATTTAAAACCCAAATAAAGACTGATTTCATTTTTATATTCCTCCAAACGTCAAGGGAAACAGTGCTCTACACAAACATTTGGGCTGTTTTGTCCCCTTTCAGTACTTTTTTTTTTTCCCGTATTTGTAACTTTCTTTTTGAGGTTAATTTTGTATTTTGCCCTGTTGGATTTATTTTTTCTACCATATATTGATTATTGGTCCCAAATTGGTTGTATCATTTTTTTTATTTTAATTTGTACATTGCCCCCTTGCATTAATTGGCAGGGTATATGCACTTATTCATTTATATGCATAACGTAACGGGGGGGTGGCCGTGGGCCAAAAAAGCGATGATACTAAGCCCGCCGGGAACGGGTCTAAGTAGCCCCCCGGTTTTCCCAGGCCCCCCCAAAGCGGGATGGACTTGCTGGGCGTGAGGCAAAAAGGGTTACCCCTTAAGCAGGATTGGTGCGCGGCGCTGTCAGGCTGGGGACAGGAGCGGGGGACTGGGAAGTACGGGGTTTCCCCGGGAGAGGAAAGGGCCCGGCTGCGGGCCCGCAGCACCCCGTGCTCACAGGGGGACGGCCCCGCGAGCTCGGGGCCACCACCGTGAAATCCCCCCACCCCTTAGCTCTCCCCCTCTTCCTTTGAAATTTAGCGAGGAGATCAGGGGACAGATTGGTCTCAGGTTCCCAAGAGTTCCGATATCAAGGGCAGAGGGTAGCGATTCTTTATGGTGATTTTATTTAAGCCCCGATAGTCGATTCAGGGCCGGAGAGACCCATCTTTTTTCTCCACGAAGAAGAAGCCGTCTCCTGCCGAGACGAGGACTTACGGATAAACCCTTTCTCCTTGATGTACTCAGACATCGCCTTAGTCTCCGGGACGGAGAGTGGATAAACCCGGCCTCTGGGAGGAGTACAGCCAGGTTGCAGGTCAATGGGACAGTCGTAAGGCCGGTGAGAAGGGAGCGTTTTTGCCTGCCTCTCCGAAAAAACATCCGAAAAGTCCCAATATGGCGTAGGTAGACCTGGAGGAGGCTTGGCAGACTTCAGGGAAGCGACCAGAGGAGCGAGTTGCGGTGCAGACAGGCAACGTGAGTGACACGTGGAACCCCAACGCATGACTTCACCTGTGCTCCAATCCAAGGTCGGGGTATGGTCCTGCAGCCAAGGGAGGCCCAGAAGGGATTTCAGAGGGGAAGAGGCGGACTAAAGTGGAAACTTTTCCCTTTTTGAAGGGCCCCAATCTGCAGGAAGGGGGAGCCATAGGGAAAACGGATGGCGTCCTTAAGGCATTCGCCACTGACCGAAGACACAAATATGGGTTTTTGCAAGAGTCCCGGGACAAAAACCGGTCACAAGTTCGGGGGCTTTTGAAATTCCTGCCGACCAGAATCAAAAAAAGGGCGGTGGCCTGAAAGGTGCTGTCGGAGAAGCACCAATGTTAGGGGCATGGTCAAACGGGGAGGGCCCGTTCGACACCTGGGGTTTCCTCTCCTACACCCCTGGGTGGGAAAAGTTTCCCCGCCCCGGACAGCCCCCAAATGAAATGGCCAAACCCCCCAAAATAAAAGCCAGCCGTTTCAGCGCGCTGAAATGTTCCTCCTGGGACAGGTGGGCTCTCTCCCCTATAGGTTCCTCTTCGAACCCATCGGGGGGAGGGGGGTGACCGCGGGAAGGGGGAGCCGGGGGGGAAACGGCGTGGACGGAGGTTTTTCCCGTTGTAGGCGGAGCTCTTTTTGCCTTTCGGCGAAGCGAAAATATCCCTGGGGGGGCCAAATGGATTGGGTCATCCAAGGCACGGGGTAGATCTAGGCGGCGGTCTCCTTGATTTCCCCCGAGGGGCCTTTCCCAAAAATGTCGCCCCCAAAACGCTTCGTTGTTCCAGCCCAGCTCCGAACAGAGTGCGAAACTGCACAAAATACTGACCGACGTGATGTCCCCCCTAGAACCGGAGCAGTGCCGGGGCAGCCGAGAAGACGGCCGGGTTTCCCCAAAAGCTGTGTGGAACCCCGGAGGAAGGGGAGGTAGCTGTCAGGGGACCCCCTCGACCCTAGGGGTAGCCCAACCCAAAGGCTTCTCCAGAAAAGGCTATTATGAAACCCCATTGGGGCCGCTCTGAGGGAATTGGCGCCCATCATCTGAGGGGGAGGGAGCCCTGGCTGATGAATCCCCTGCATTTTTTGGGGGTTCCTGAGCGGATGGGAGTGGCAGATGAAAAGGGGGCCCCGGCAAAGCGGGTAGAGCAATGGATGCCGGAGCAACGGTGCGGGTGCAGAGGCGGAAACCCCATAAAGGCAGGGGGCCCCCAGGTTCTGCATCATGGTGTATGGGCGATCGCTGGTTGTGGGCGGGGGCCCCTCGTACACCCCGGGGATGGGGGGGACCCTGGCGAAACCATGGCCAGTCTTAATGTAACGGGGGAGGGATCCCCTGGGCCCAAGCAACGAAATTGCAACCCCGCCGGGAACGGAGTCTAAAATACCAGGGTTTTTACCAAGCCCCCCAAAGTGGGTGGACTTTCTGCGGGTGAGGAAACCCGGCGTTTCCCCTGGTTGACTTGCTTGCGATGGCGGGGGGGGTACAGGTGGTGCAAAATCGTAATCCGAGGCTAGTCGGGGACAGGAGAAGGGCAGGCAGGCGCAAGGGGGTTTATAGTCGAGACGGGCAGCGGTAGGGCAGGCGGCAAACAGGCAAGTCAGGAAGTAAGCAGGGGGACTGTACACGGGAAATCAAGATAACTCTAACAAACTAAACGCTCCAAAACACATTAACAGACGGCGCGAGGCTAGGGGCGTCTACCCCATTAGGACCCGCCGGCGTCAATTAACCCTTAAAGGCGCGTGGCCCTTTTAAAACCGGACCACCCTCGCGGGGATATGCGACAGGACGGGGACGGTAAGTACGGGATTCCCGGGGGAAGAGGAGAGGGGGGCCCCGGCTGCGGCGCCGCAGCACCGTGCTTTACCCCCGGGGCACAGGGGCGGCCGCGGGGGGCTGCGGGGCCGCGCGCCTGAAATAACTTTGCTTTTTATTATATTTTTGCTTATTTTGAAAATTTGTTGCCGTTTTGATCTTTATATACTTTGTTTTCTTGGGCTGTTTTGGTTTTTCACAACTTTTTATGCAAGGAGTCCAGTTAATTTTTAGTTTTTTTATGCATTTCATTGTTTTTCAGTTGTTGTCTCTTTTCATAAAAATTTTTTTTTTTTTATTTTGCACATTTTTCATAGTGCGTTTGGTTCCTTTTCCTTTTTTGTTAATAATTATACATACTTCGGTAGCACCACAGTTCAATATATTTTATTTTATTGTTGTGGTGCCTGTGTATTTGTTCTACTTTGAAGTTTCTACTTGTGTTTTTCAGGGTACAATCATACGTTGTAGTTAAAAACTGCATGAAAAGTTATATTGAAGACTTAACATGTGTTATTACCACAGATTGTTATATTTAAGCAATGCAGTTATTGACTTGTGGTTTTTGCAGGTTAAACATTTGCACAAAAAAAAAAAAAAAAAAAAAACATTTTTAACCCGTACAAACAGCTTGTCTTAAAACCCAATAGCAATTTATGGTAAAAAATATATGCAGTTTTAAAATCAGTTTTTTTTTTATGTGGTTCTAAAACAGAGCTCATTGTGTGATTGCATGCTGTGGTAGAGGAGGAAGAACAGACAACATTGGCGACATATAGTTAACAGGCATGGATAGATATCTGATTGGCTGCGAGTACTTAGCACAACTTTGTCATTATACCAGGATAGATCTATTCATTCTGCCGTTATGGAGAAAGAAATTCTACGTTTTCTACAGCTGTGCACAGGAATGCAAAGTCAGACACATTTCTGTCTGAACTACAACTGTTAAACATCTACAGTTGTCCAAGGAGCTGTATAACAAACGTTCCATGGCATACTCAGTGTTCATGCACGTAACCACGATGTTACAGAAGCAATAGTACTGGGAATAGTTCAAAAATATATGAAAAAGAATATGAAAACTTCATAATAATGTGAAGAGTAAAAAGATTGATCATATTTTTTCCTGACTTTTTAATGTAGCAAAACTCTTATGAGAAACACAAAAAGTAAGTAAAGCAGATTACAATTGACCAAAAAGAGATAAAGATGAGTAAAAAGAAAGCTGCTTGTAATTTAAGAACAGATTGGCAGCCAAGCACATAAAATGTATACTAAAAAAATGATACAAGCAAAATGTATTTGAGTATATATAAAGGAATTCATGAAGAAAAATGCTGTGGTACAAACTATGTAAATTATGTATCTTTAATCTTCCAGTCCTTTAATAAAACTCTTCTGGCTGCCTTGAATTTTGCAATAATACATGAAAACATATTTTCTGAGAGTATTTCATTACTTTGATGAATCTAATATGTGTCCTCATATGCTCTGCCTCGTCACTTGTCACTCTTCTCGAAAAATGCATAGTGCTGAATGACAAAAATCAGCCATTACGGTTTGAGGTTTTAGTTAGTGACTTTATAGGCCGTTACATGGTTTATTGGACCAGCAACATAAATCTTGATTTTTGCAGAGGCCATAAGGACCTTGTGAGAATGAATAGTCTTTGGCTGATGTAGATATAATTTATAGTGCTAGTAGGAATCACTATAGCTCAGAGCAGGCAAAATAGAAGAAAAGATAAGCATCTACTGTTGAACCCTCTGTCAGCTCATCGGCTCTAAAATGAAGTAAATACCATATTGGGGCACATCTGTGAACACTGTAGTCTGCAGGACTGGTCTACCATGCTTTATATTCCTCAACACAGCACACATTGTGCAAAGGATTTTGATACAATTTGCAGAGGTACCAAAGTTTACCTTTACCATGATATCATGATTTTTGTGTCATCTGTTCTTAGATCCTGACAAAAGCCATTGAAAAGCATGAATAGGAATAGGATTAGGATTTGGTTTCAATGATTGGTAAGATTTCAGTGGTGGTCCAGTGGTTAGACATTATGCACGACATGTATGAGCGGGGCTGCGCCATATATGTGGCATCTATTGAGCCCGATATCAGGCGCAGCCCCATTCATATATTTTTAAATCTCCCTCACACCACTCCCCTCCCCTTCCGGGTGCATTGCATAGCGGGGAGGCGGGAGGTGGGGCGCACTAGAACGGTAGCGAAGCTACGTATTTATAGCCTCGCTACGGCATTTCTAGGCACATTACTGCGGGAACAGGTATACCACTTTCAAAGTGGTATACCTGAGCCAGAACTGTTGCCCTAGTGCTAGAATGTGCCAGATTTATCACCCACTGTAGAGCGAGTTCATAAATCAGGCGCATTTTAGACTAATTAACACACCAAATTTCATACATGTCACCCTATCTATCCGGTGCAAAAGTACTATATGTATATCTACTCCGGAAAACCCATTAATTTCCAAATAAAAAGACTCTAAAGTGTGTGCTACTGTCAGACACCATTTGAGAGCTTACATGCAGAATTAGTCGACATAATGAATTGACTGACTTGGTCAATATGTTGCCTTTTTATCTAGTAGTAATCCATACTAACAGCCCACATTACAGTCCAGAGCTAAATGCAATTCAGAAGACTTTAGTGCTAAAATGTTCTTGCTTTTTCAGCATCTGCACAGAGCTGGTTAGGGTGACTTGCATCTGAGAAGACTGTATGGCAGTTTAATGTAAAAACAAATAACTTTCCCTATGTTTGGCAATTTGTTAGGAAGATGTCTGACAACCAGGTTGTTGACCAGGACCGTCTTAACAGCATAATTGTTAACTGAGCATAGCAGTGCAATGGGCCCTGCCCAAATACATGACATCATCCCAAGCAGTGCCTCTAGTCATGCCAAAACATGACACCCCATGAGGCCATGCCTCTAACCCATATCATCACGTCACTACATCGGGACACCGTCCAACATCTTATAGGCAGCCTACAGCCTACAAGACTAATTGGAAGGGCAAAGAGTCAATGACCCCCTACTCCACCATGGATTTTAACTGTTTGTATGTCTTGAGAACCTACAAATAGTTAAATAGGCAGTGGCAGCCCAGGGATCCAGAGCATATGTCCTGGAATCTCAGGACATACATTTTCCACTTGAGGCCCCTAAATTTGTGGGGCCCTGGTAAACTGCCTATTGTATCTAGTAGATAAGATTGCTCTGTTGTTAACTGTTTCCAATGACAACCAAAAGAATTGTGAATAGAACAGTAACTGCAGTTAAAGAGTTAGGTGCTCAGGTTTAATAGAAGTAGTACACGGTAAAACATCCATTTGCGTTTTCTGTGCTTTAGACTTGTATATTGAAAGGATTTTACTTCATTTATAGCCATGAGAAAAGCAAATCTGCTTTTGTTCATAAAGCGCACCGGATGCTGCAGAATGAGTTACAGTCAATGTATTGCTTGGCATCTCTGAGGTTGTGTCAAAGCCATGTAAATTTGTTGCTTAATTAGAAATTACATCGTGAGATACATAATCCCACATTGCCAGAAAGCAAAACCAGAAACAAATCTTTCAGCTCAAGCACAGAACTCTCTCGTACTCCTCGGCTGCAACAGAAGGAATTTTTACTGTTCTCTAATGTATATGTGTGTTAAACACAAAGAGGACGCCATGTGCCCAGATGTAAGTGCAGCCATATTTCACAGGACTAGTTATGAATAAAAGATTCTGCATATCCAGTTCCAGGCACTTCTGTACATGTAACACAATGTACTGCTTATTCTCACTCCCAAGCTTCTACGTTGGAGACATTGCTCCCAATTTAACAATCAATCCGCTATGGAGGAAGCCAAAGCCTTTTGTCACTTGTTAAATGGAAGTGTGATAAATATTATTAAAGGCTATGTCTAGCCCAAATGAAAAAGAACAATCGTCAGTGAAGTTTAGTGGTTATAAAAAAGAACAAAATATTACTTGCGGTCTCACAAGTCTGTTCATACATATCCTTTCTCGGAGGATTTAAGAAACTGTTTGAATGGGGATTATGAACATAAAATGAATGGGCCTGGGACCATAATAACATCACAATACTATTCAATGATACTGGTAACTGGAGCAACCTCTCGTTTATTCCTTGTCTTCATCTCACATGTATCACACGTTAGAAAAGTGAAAAACAAGGTAGGAAAAAAGACCTTATTTGAAGACACTTTGTTACTGAAGACATACAGTTATTGTATCATCTGATAAAGAACAGTAAGTAGATAAGCAGCAGTTATAATAACCTATGTCTTGTGAACGTCTTTTCCCTACTGCTATGATAGATAAGCGACAAGATTCATCATTGGTGTGTTTGCTATGTACACTGTATTAATGCCAGCAGAATATCTGTAATAGTGATGTTCAAGAATATTTAAGGGGATCTGCAGTATCTAAACATTTTATTTTAGGGGCAACCCATTGTTGTTCACACAGAAAACTCCGCTGTAGTTAGGCTGGGCTGGCACTGCACTTGTGGTCCCATTCAGGACGTCCAATGCAGTATTTGTCCAGCTCAGAAACAGGAAAGAGAGCAGACATGATCCAAAAGTGACTACATCTGCACTGTTATTTGCTACGGATGTGTCCCAGGATCCTTATTCAACTATCCCGACGGACCACAAGTGCAGTGGGAACCCAAGTTTATCTTTATGAGTGGCCATGTTTAGTTCTGTAGCTTCCTTCCTTGATTCTTCTGTTGATTGCCAGGAGTCCAGCAGGTTGAACTCTCACTAATCAAACATCGATGACCTATTGTTAACACAGGTCATTAATGTCTGTGTTCCAGATAGTCCCCTTAAAGGGGTAAAATTGACGTGGGAAGTTTGTAAATTAAATAATAAACATTTTCACCATTCATCATTATTAAAAATCCAGCACTATTTTTGTTTTAGCTGCTCCTTTAGTGATCCATTGTTTACAGCTTGTCTCCAGGGAATACGACCAGGACTGTGAGCTCCTCAGTCCTGGTCGCACATGCGCAGACATCACCTCTCCTCTCAGGCAGCTACTAAGTGTTCAAACCCCAGGTGCTGTCCTTCTCCTCCCGTCCTCTGTACTCCTTAGTAATTAGTCCAACAGTGCAAATAAATTTAAAAAAAGAAACCTCAATAGGTATGCTTCATTGAGAAAGAGAATAAAATCCACAGGTTTGGTTCCTGCAGGGATTTGAACCTGCAGGGTGACCATTGTGCTTGGAGCAAAAAACAAAGTATTACCTCTGAGCGCTACCTATGTAACTGCTCACAGTTCTACACATAACAGACCATTCCTTTGACAAAAGAGGGGAAAGACCTGGTGATGACATCGCGCTGGTCCACTCATGATATGCAATTCACACAAATCACACACGCCCCCTTCTGAGCACACAGAGCTGAAGAGCTGGATGCACGAGGTATGAAATGAGACTGTGGCAAAACCCCTTTAAGACAGAGATGGCATAGAAATGCTGGAGGAATCTAGTTATTATAGTTTAAGGAACAAACCACTTGAAAGACCATTTCTAGCACAGCAAAAAATTCTGTTTTTAACATTTATATGTGCTCTAATGTTTGCCTATATACAGATTAAGCAAAGATAACTTGACAGAGAAAATACACCATGATGTTATGGCACAGTATGTTACTTTTGAAGCTAAACTTTATGTACCTCCGTGTCTAACAAATCATTACCACTAATGGAGTACAAATGTTAAAAATCAAATAAAGTAGTTACTGGTTTAGAATGACCTATATAAAATATCCTAAGGATAATTAAAATCTATATTTTTTTAAATTGATTGTCTAAATAGGACAACCTCTATGTATGTCCCCTGCACACATAGGTTCATACTAGGCATATCCTATCCGTTCCCTTGACATTCAGGCACCATCATCAATTATAATATGGCAGTAATACTCTAACTATGCTAAACCCCAAATACCAGATTCCTTCCTCTCCCCATTATACGCCTATACGCATAAAAAATATGTATTGCCCTATTAATGCCAGTGCTATTTACTAATAGAGAGCACATGACTTTTTTTTCCTTTAAATATATCAGGTGGACACTGTGTCATCCATAGCAGGTTAATAATGTGAGACCATACCATATTCAGTAAAGTCAGTTCCCCTTGCCTCCTAATTGCCTTGTTGACTGTTTCTTTTATTAGTCTTTTTCTACAATGATAACCCAGCAAGAATATATGTAGCACTATTGAGAGCATATTACACAGTCAATCACATTATTATGATAATTAGTTAACTTCAAAGTAATCACTGACAGGCAAGTCCAAGTGAAACAAAAGTTTACATACATTATATAAAAAGGAACATATGCATGTTTTTCTCATTATCTGACATGAAATCAGAATACACCTTTACCTGTTTTTTAAGGTCAATTAGAACCAAAATTATTATATTTGCCAAATGGCAGAATAAGAGAGAGAGAATTATTCAGGCATTTTATATCACTTTAATCCAAAGTCAACAGTTTACATACACTAGGATTACTATGCCTTTAAACAATTTGGGACAGTCCCATATGATGATGTCATGGAAGCTTTCTGATAGGCTTATCAGCAACATCTGAGTTAATTAGAGACACACCTGTGATTAATTTTTAATTGCACATGAGAAACAAACTGCTTCTGTGTGTAACACCGGGAAAGTCTAAGAAATCAGAAAAGATATCAGGAAAGAATTTTGGACTTGCACAGTTGGTTCACCCTTGGGGCAAATTTCCAGATATCAAGTGCTCATCATCTATACGATAATAATAACACAATACAAAAAGATGGGTTTTCCACCAACATATTACTCGGAAGGAGATGGGTTTTTTTTTCAGAAAAAAAACTGTTTCTGTTTTTTCGAGATAAACATGGCATAAAAACCCCCAAATCAAAGCAAAAGCCAGATTAATGGCAAATGCAACGGAACAAAAGACCTTCACTTTTGGCGACTGTCCTGTGGTCTGACAAAAAAAAATTAACGATTTGTCCCTAATTAAAAATTGTATATTTGGGGGGAAAAAAAGGTAGAACTTGAAAACCTAAAACACCATCCCCAAAGTGAATAAGGGGTGGGCCCCGCTCATGATGTGGGGTTGTTTTTCTGTTTTTGGGGGTTGGAGGCACGCCCTTCGCATAATAGAGGCATCATGGGAAAAAAAATTATGTGGAATAGAAGCAAATCTAAACATCAACCAGGAAGTTAAAGCTTGGCAGAAAGGGTCTTCCAAATGGAAAATGACCCCAAGCATACTGCCAAACTGGGTTTCAAAGTTGCTTAAGATAACCAAAAAAGGGGTAAGTTTGTGAGGGCCCCCACAAGCCTGATTCTATTCTATTGGAAATTTTATGGCAAAGCTGAAAATGCAGGCGCAACCTAAAAACATGACTCAGTTACACCCTTTTTGTCAGGAGCAAATGGGCCAAAATTCTTACCAAATATTGTGAGATTCTTGTGGAAGGATATGCAAATTGTTTGACCCAAGTCATACAGTTTAAGGGCAATGCTACCAAATACTAATGAAATGTATGTAAACTTTTGACTTTGCAGAAAGTAGTACAAATTCCTTGCAAATTCTCTGTCTCTCTCATTATTCTGGCATTTGGCAAATATAAATAATTTTGGTAATTATAATTCACCGAAAACAGGTAAGGTTTATTCTGATTTCATGTCAGATAGTGAGAAAAACAAGCATGTATCTTTTTATATAGTATATGTAAACTTCTGGTTTCAACTGGACTTGTAGTAGCTTAATAAAGTCAAATTAAGTTATCGCACGTATCTGGAGCCATGTTGACTGCAGTGAAGATGCAGATGCTCCACAGGGTTCAAGTCTGGAGAATTAAACGGTTAGGGTAGTTCTAGAAATCTTGCTCATGTTCTTCAAACCAATGTTGGACATTTCTATCTACGAGACATGTCTTAGTGTCTTGCTACAAGATCCCATCCACCCCAGAATAGACAATCACATGTATGAGTGTAAATGATCTGCAAGAATGAATTTATACCAAAATCGGACATGGATGAGTTGACCTAGAGAATGTCATAAGAATATCCCTCAGATCATAATACTGGCACTACCAGCAGTTGTTTTCCAATAATGGTGGCAGGGTGTTTGTTCTTTGATGTTTCTTGCCTGATATGCCAACTTTCATCCGTTCAGTGAAGCAGAAAAAGTGACTAAATGGAAAATCCAACCTTTTGCCATTACTGCCGTGAAAATTGAAGCCTTTTCTGCCAATTCAACTTCAGTAGCACAGATGAAAGTTTAAAAACCATTTTTTTCAGACCTCATCATAGTAGGGTTGTGACGGTTTTAGAACATGTCCCTTTGCCACGGGTTAATTTTATGGTGGCTGCTCCACGATCGTTTCTCAGTTTCCCACCTATTATTCACAATGGTGTCATTTGTCCACTCATAGTACACTTTCACCACAGCAGCAGACAGTTCACAAACTTTCAGCAGGACTGGCACCTTTGGCCCCGAAGCCATATCACATTTTTGAACTGAAAAATCATTCTTTTATTAATGACAGCAAAAAAGGAATATGGCAGACAGTTTACAACCTTATATACCCACCAAGTCAGCTTAGTATATTTGACTTCCTTCCTGAGCTATGTACTGCTGATGTCAAAAAAGGATATAGTGGTCATAATAATGTGACTTGACTGTTTAAATAAAAAACTACAAAATGTTTTTCTGCTGATTGACCAAAACTAGCCATTCAACATGAAAAAAAAAATGTTTGTCATGACGCTCATAAGATAGGTCCCATTTTCATGCCTACAGCACAAGCAGTGGCTCACTTTATATACAGTAAATATTCTGTGTCTCAAACCTAAATTTGTCTTCATCTATCAAGAACAGCAATACACGAAAAATTTATTTTTTTAATTTGTTTTTTTTAGTATTTTCATTTTCAGCCAGTGTCTAATATGACGTGCACCTCCGACCTATCAGTGCTCTGCACCCTTTTTTTCAGAGAATAATAGGTTTAAAAATTGGGTTTTTGTAGAAAGCAGACATAACTCCTCCAAAGCAGATAACCTTCAGACGGAGGGGCCTTTTTTTGGATTTTAGGGACTGTGCAGATTAGCAAAAAAATCCAGAGTTAAACAATTCTCGGGAAAGGTTTTAAAATATAAAACCTAACTTTTTCCTTCTTTAGAAAATAAAAATTTCCCAAAGATTTGGTATTTTTGAAATTTTTGTCGCCTTTTATTGTTTTATTGTACTTTTACTTACCAAGAAAGCTTTTCTGTATTTGTTCAATAAAGCCAAACTGTGCTCTTGGCAGAGAACTTTAAAGGAATTTATTTAGAAAAAGTGCAAAACACAGCATGGCTTGTTAAAATGAGAAAGGGATTGTAAAGTCATCCCTCCCTTAGATCTAGGAGATAGAAGGAAAAAGGGTTTTATTAAAAACCCCCCGGGATTTTGTCACATTGAGGGTAAGAAAATGGGAGCTATTTTTACCAAAAAAAGATGGGAAACCCCAAAAAAACTGATTGTAAGTGATAGGGGGCCATGGGGCCCCTGGTAATTTTTGTTGCGGTTCTTTTTTTGAATAAAAAACCACAAGAGATTTTGAAATTTCCAACTGACAAATTTTAAGGGGAGAAAATACTTTAAAAGCTGTATCTGTACTTGTGCATGTATGTAAAGATGAACTGGAATTAATATTTTATGGCCTGTCTTGTTAGCCTGCTTCTTGATGTAAAAGTATGGTAAAGGGGGGCAATTGTACCGAAAACATTTTTTGGTTCCAATTTTTTGAGTCCGTTGCTCTGTTATATTATATGATGTACTCATCAGTTTTAAAAGACCCAGTGGGTTAGTAATAATTCAAATTAAAAATTTAAACATTTACCTAATAGTAACAAAAATACCAATAATTTGCCATCCACATAAAGAATTAGAAAAAAGTTAAAGTTATGGTTTTAATTAAACCAAGGAAAACTAAAAACTTCAAACTGCAACTCTGTTTATATTTCATCTTCATTCCATTGTACTATAGGGGAATGTATGATGGGGCTGCACCAGATTTTTGGGTATTTGTGCCAAAAAGTTTGTAGCCCCTTTTTATAAAGTATGAACTGACCCAAAATTTGTGCCAGCACACCCCGAAAAGCCAAAAAATGTATGCAAAAATATTAATAAGATTGCTATGCGCCAAAAATATGCACCAAGATATGCTATGCGCCAAAAATATGCACCAAGATATGCTATGCTATTCTGTGCTATGCAAGGCATAGAACGGCAGCTTTTTAACCCCTATTTCGAAGGGGCAACATACTTTACATTCCCCCCTCTATACCTTTTGAATGGCGTGTCAGCGTCAAGTTTCATACATGTCGCCAATAATGTACTGATGTACTAGTAACCATAAGTTTCTTGTATAGTTCA
Organism: Phyllomedusa bahiana; assembly: GCA_025379985.1. Lineage (NCBI taxonomy): Eukaryota > Metazoa > Chordata > Amphibia > Anura > Hylidae > Phyllomedusa > Phyllomedusa bahiana. The sequence goes on from JAODAL010036142.1 coordinate 29,891, forward strand.
CAAAGAAGTACTAATGAAATTAACATTCCTGTAAATTGTTTAGAACCTATTAAGTTGTAAAGCCTATAAACTACAGTAAGACAGAGGCTCCAATCATACGAGGCATTCAGCGCATGCGTATTTAATGCTACAAGCTATTAGAACAATATGAGCAATGAAAGCACCTGCACAGCTAAATGCCTCATATGAGTGAATGTGTGGATGCTTTATAGCGAGAATAGACTATACTATTGCTTCTGGTAGCTTGAGTATAATGAAATAAAGAAAAAAAATTGGCTTTTTAGTAAAGTGTTTGGTATAGTAAAATAGCAGTCTCACCTCAAATGAACCCTGAATTTATGATTTGTATTTACAATAGAATAATAAACAGTGCCCACTCTTTTACATTGTTACATTTTTAAAAAATACAGAAAATTCTTAGGTCTGACCCCTTTTCCCGCTACCCACAAATGACAAGAATAATGGTATCTCTTCTCAGTGAATCATCTACTTGAAAAACCTACAAACCTGTAAACTCATTGCATGTCTAGGTAATGTAAATACTTATCAATGCTGGTTAATTTTTATCGAAAATTCAGCTCAACGATTCATCCCTCAGGAAGTGGGGAAAAGTAAGTTTTGTTGAGGATATTTTAATTTGGGTACTCTTTTAAAACGACAGATCCTAGTATAATGTTTTTTACTGTGTTTGCCATAGAAAAGTAAGGGAAAAGTGAAGAAATTAGGGATACCTTTTCAGGCTAACTGAGTAAATTTGATGGTGAGCTTTCGAGAGCACTCCTTTTTCGAATGGTGTTAACAAGAACTGAAAATTTACAGACTTTTTATACACAAAAGACATGGACCTTCAAAGGATTTTGTTATTTTTAAGAAAAGACATGGACCTTCAAAGGATTTTGTTATTTTTAAGAATTCTAAGATCCTTTGAAGGTCCATGTCTTTTGTGTATGAAAAGACTGTAAATTTTCAGTTCTTGTATAACACCATGTCTGAAGAAGGGAACTAGTACTCTCGAAAGCTCACCATCGAATATACTCAGTTAGCCTGAAAAAGGTATCGCCTGATTTCTTCACTCTTCAACGATAGATCCAATTAATCTCCATCTATAATTGTTTATGATCCAAACTGAATCATCTAGGATCCAATCTGACCTCGCTCAACCCCCAAAATTTGAGTTTATAATATATTGCCAATATGAACAAATTGGACATGCCTTGCTAGTAGTCTCTGCAGTGGTATTGAGTGAGTTTATATGCTTAGAAATCCTTCTATGTTCTGTTGTATGGTTTTACCTGCATACATTTTGTGCATGTACTGTTCACTGCTCAATTTACACAACTCCTGAGGTCTGACAATTAATAAACTGTCAAATTGTGACTGATGCTTATCAACCAGATTGACAAGAGTCTTAATTTTTGGTATCATAGAATACTTAAGGGAAGGAGAATGTCAACTATTTCAGTGCAGGAACTAATTTGTTGATGTACTTTACCGATGGATATTTGTATGGATACCTCCATGAGAGTTCATCAAAGTTAAGAAAATTGTATTTTCTTTCATTAAATTTAGAAGTGAATTTCATGCCAAAAATTTTGTTCAAAATGTGCAAGAATCATAAACAGTGTTTTATCCCTATCCCAAAAAATTTAAATATCATCAATAAATATCATCGTAAAGAAAAGTGCATCCTTCAACCACTCTTGAAATAAATTTGGACCTATAATTACACATGACCAACACAGTGCCTTTTGTTTGGAGATGAGGCTTTGATGTATAATGTGACAAACGAATGTGTTAGGTGCATTGTTCGCACATGTGGGGGTGTTCTGGGCGCATTCTGGGGCGTGTCACACCACATTCGTAATATTAGACACATTAATGAATGCAGGTCGGCAAAACTAGGTGCATTATTGCTCAAACAGGCAGACCTATTTCAATGTGGTCTGCCAGAGTAGTGGAGATAGATTTGCTATTAGGGCAAAAAATGTCCAAAATTTCTCAACTTACACCAGTACAATAATAAAAAGTAATTTATGATAATTATCAAACTATATAAAATTCAATTATTTAAATTTAATAAAAAATGTTATCATATTAAATTAATATAAAAATATATAATGTCACCAAAATATAAAAATAGCTCCTGTAAAATGTATTTCAAATTAATATCTAAATCTAATTTTACATTAAATAACCCAATGATGTTGTTGTTCAGATTTTTGAATTTATACTACATTAAATTTGAAATTTATTTTTTGCTACTCTCTTTATTCTACACATGGCAAGAGCCAGCACACCAGAGGTCTGTGGTCCACCAAGTAACATCAGTACCATAGTTTCTATTCACTGAAATGCTATTTTAATGACTTTTCTTTATTTCTAGTCTATCTATACTGGTTTGCCACATTACTAATGTGCCCAAGTTCCGCAATGCGCCAAACACACAGGTGAAACATGTCAAACTTTAGACGCCATTTATAACCACTTTCTATGGTTATAAATGGTTAAAACCACTTTCATAGACTCAGACGCATTATAAACTTTGTACAATGCACTTCAACGTGCCTATTTGCATACATGTCTCGTTTATTATTAAAAAATTCAAAATTGTGTGGTAATACAAAGTGTAAAAGTGATAACATCTATTGACTGTGTTGTTTACATTGAAGACCCATAGGCCATGTTCACACGGCTTAAACAAGGACGTATTTCGGTCCGTAATTGTGCGCCGGAGTGCGCCTATTACGGGCTGAAAATGTCCTGGTCATTACGGTAATCCACAGTTCTCATAGAGAACTATGGATTACGTCTCCTCTCCCTGCTCGGCGAATACGCCGAAGGGGGAGATAATTGACAGGTCACTTTCTAGCGGCGTATACACGCCGCTAGCAATGATTGTCTATGGGCTGGCGAAGTGGCGGCCCCCCGCTCCCTCTCCCGCTCCACCCCCGGCCACACGGCGTAATTACGTCCCGCAGTTAACCCGTGTGAACATAGCCATAGAGTCAAAAAAGTGTTTGACTGCTTGCCCAAGTCCCAAGGATGCCAAATTATTTTAGGGATCCCTGCCCAGTACCAGTTCTTATCTTGCCCCATATGAGCTACCCTCTTTAAAAAAAAAATGATAAAGGCCCCTGTCTTTATAGGACCCCTGGTCACACCAAATATTTACATGCAATGATTTAACATCAAAAATAACAATTTAAGTAATGACTGTGTCATTAATTTAGTAGATTTTGATGAAGGTGTCATTTGTATTCTTAAGATATGATAATAATGTGGCTACAAAGGGTGTAAGGCAATGACTACCCAGCACCGGATTACAGTCAGATTTTTAAGTGGATTCAGCATTTAGAATCCACAAAAATCTGATTATACTCTGGTGCCCATAGATCGCAGAAGAAAATCCATGCTGTAGTCTACACGGCAAGGATTTTCTACTGTGGGATTTCTAAACCACCGGCTCTACACCAGAAGATAGAAAATGTTCTATCTTCCGGCAGAATCCTGACAGGTTCCCGTACAGTAAATGTACTGGGTTGGTGGGAAATCCAAAAATGGACCGTGGATTTTTGCGCAAACCCAGGCCAAAAACCATGTTATGGCAATGTTCAAATACCATCGGATTTTGGACAGTGTTTTAACATTTGCTGTGTAGACATAGTCGAAGTATCTCATTAATGTATGTACTGATAACCAGAGTTAAGTTGTTATTCCTTGAGACAATGGGGTGGGATAGAGTGACTTTAGACAATGCATATAATGTAGCAAGAGAGGACTGAAGGTTGAAAAGATATCTGTACTCACCATCAGTAATCAATAGGTTATTTTTATCTTCCAGCAAAATTGTTTTCAATTCACTTAAATATTGATCTATTGATCCAATCCAATATTTTGCAGGTACTTCAGTTACTCAGTGACCTCATAACCTTTTTTGTGTATCAGTCTATAATGACACTATTACCTCCCTATCCTGAAGGTTTATATGTAATATCACTTCAGTTATGCAATTCTTAAAGATTAATATGTTCTCCCATGGTCAGTTCACTGAACATTTTAAACTCGTCAACCTCTAGTTTCTTCATGTCATGGTATACCATGTTGATAAATGTTTCAGTATTAGCGAATTGTGAAAATGGCGGTGTATTCAATAATCTTGGATTCAACTTCGAACACAGGACTTGACTATTAATAGCTCCGTTTTGCTTTCCATTTATAACTCTTCAAGTATATTTATTGCCTTCCACTCTTGTGTATATAGCTGTTTTGGATCTTGAGTCATTGACAACTGATATTTATGTAATGCCAAGTTTCCAGTGAACAAGTTAATGTCTTTAACCCATATTCTTCATTTCTCAAATTAGATGTTATACTCACAAGACATGGTGTGTTTTTAGTAAACTGTATCACACGACATTCAGAATTTCTAGAGTCTCTTGTGTGCAACGGAAGTCAGGGCTGTATTTACAGATGATACTGACTTAGATACAGAATCTGAATATGCACCACTGCAGCCAATATGAGATGAGAGGTGGAAGTAGTTGGCCATCAGGGCATACAAATGAAACACCCAGGGCCCCGTTTATTGCTAGTTCCTATCTTACAGCATTTCAGTATGCTCCTTTTTCATAAAATTTGATCAGGGCTCCTGACAAGAGTACTGCCAGTACTGCCCTGATGGTGCTCTTGTACCTGAATGCCACCGAGCAGGAACCATTTACAAAAGTCATAAATTTTTGTGCAAAATGCCTTTGTGTAAATGTCCAACTTCTCAGCTTATTTTTTAAATCACCTTCACCACTCTTACTGCTAAGCTTTTTTCAAGAGCATGCCTCCCACATACTTGCTACAATTTCTGCAATAAAGTGGAGTAAATCTTTGTAGAAATCTGTGGCACATATGTGGAACACCCTACTCTTATGCTGGTTGCATTAGGACTTTCATATGAAATAGCCATCTTAATGAGTTCCCCCATTTGATCTCTCTGAAACAAACTTGCTGTGATCGCTCTGAAACACAATGAGGACCATCAGATTTCTGTCTTGGTGTCCATTGTTTTAATGGAAAAAGTAGAACAGCATGCTTTATCTGTAATTTTTGTTAGAATCTGCAACAAAGACCTGAATGGAACCACCTTGCCTTTAGTTAACTATGACGTTACTCCATTGATGTAGTCTGATGTGCTTCTCTGCATTTGGCAGTAACTGCCTCCTCCTGTAAGTAGTATGCAGAAGGAGGAAGCACCATTCTGATGGGGTGCCAAGGATATGTAGTGACAAGAAGGGGGAACTGCCTGCAGAGCCAAGGAGAGAGAAAGTGCTGCCCTTGCACACACATTGTGTCACGCTGTGTGCAACTAGCTTTCATTGGTTTAGCCGCTGATGCTAACTGTTGCTCCTCCAATCAGTGCAGTGCTTAGACTGCCATGAGTTTGCTCACTGCTCCCTACATGTAGGACATGCCCTTCTACTGTACTCCCCAGTCTTCTGACTTCCAAATTTGCTGCATTTACTAGCGAGTCTGGTAGGAGCCAGACAAGGAGGATAAAGTATTTTTTTTTCTGTTTGCAGATGCTGCTCCCTATAGGGTGCCATCGCCCTGCAGGGTGCTGCCATAGGCATTGAATCTCCAGTACATAGTGACCAATACATTGTCATCTGAACGCCACTTTCTTTATTCATTCCTATGAGAACATCTATCTATCTGTTACAGGAATGAATGGAGAAAGCGACTTCTGTTGTACATATAAGACCCTGTAGGTTTTAGCGAGTGGATAAAAATGGGTGCATTTTATAGTGTACAGAAGAACCAAGTTTCCTCTCCATTAAAATTTACTGTATAATATAACTAGAACCATTATTTCTTTTAGACTTATCCCTTTAAATGCATATATATTCAAGTTATTCAATACACCGATGTTGGTGATAAATGATATTGAGTCATACTAAATACGGGTCCTTTAATTAAATACAACCTCTATGGCTTGATGGGACAATTTTGTATAACACTGAAACAGCCACTTAAAAAGAAATAATGAATTGTCCTTTGGACATAAGAAATAAATTAGAACGTCTCTAACAGTGTAGTAAGCTGCAGAGTCCTCCCATCTCTATTGCTGTTCTTGCTGGCTGCCCTTGCTTCTCACTGCAATTTTTCCTGGAAAAATTTAAATGTAAATATAATGGACCAGACCTGCAAATATGATTTGATTCTTAGTAATACTGGCAGATGCTTAATTAAAACAGCCATCAATATAGCAATACAAATATACATTTTCCTCTTTTCAAATGACTGGAACAATTTATTATGGAGATTTTTACAGTATCACTTTTCTTTATTACCTTCCACTGAGTAAAATGGCCATTTATACTTACATACTTCATTTTGTTCTTTGTTAAATTAAGTCACAAAATTGCAAATAAGGTAAAAATTTAGTAGTTACAAAGGCATCAAAATACATAAAACATGGGCATTTATGACCAAAGTAAAGGACTAGTTAATAGAACATTAATGCATAGGTGAATAATGATCTCTGAGATTAAAAATAAGGAACAATCAAATGTACACTACACCGAAGTAATAAAGTCCCAACATATGGTCCTGGAGTTGGTGTAAAAAGACCCTTTCTAGCTAACATAAAGTCTTCATTTCCAATTCTAAATGTCTACCACTTTTGTACAGACCTGAACAGACCTGAATCAAGAGTAATTTGTTTATTTCTCCCCTGACCTATATGTCACATTTATTCTTGGTGTGTTTTTGAACTATGCTGACCATGTCAGATGATGGATGTGGCTTTCATTCAAGAAATACATGACAATAAAAATATTTACCCTTTAAAGATTTTTTTGGGTAAAATTTTTCTGCAATTAAATGTCCAATATTAATCTGCTTACAGATCTAGCTATATTTTTGCAGCTCTGGGAAACATACCTTGTGCATGTTTCATTGAGGTCGACCTTATGTATTAAATTATAGGTTGCACGAATAAATCCCGGTTCCGCTTCTCAAAAACAACCAAAAAAGTAAAAAAAGCTAACCTTAAACTTAACCCTAGTCTTTTTTATGGAGTGTTTTTTTTTTATTCATTTTCATGGTGAACCTGCTCCTCCAAAGTGCTACTGGTTTGGCATCACTTCAAGTCCATTTTTGTGAATAATGAAAAAAAAAATATAATGTATCCCTAAATTTGGGCTTTTATGCTTCTACTTCTGTGGTACATCTGGTCCAGCATCACATAATTTGTGGTTATGGTTTAGGTTTACTTTAACCCCTGTGTTATATTAACCAAAAAGGATGACTGGAAGCAATATATTATTAGAGGTAACTTAAAAGTTGAAGTTTCGAAAAAATGTATCCAAACCCAGGGGTTTAAAGGGAATTTTTTTTTTTTTTTTTTAACAAATTCCTTTGGTAGAATTGCTTAGATTTTTTTTGTTCTATTTTATTTACTTTATTTTTAAACATTATTAACATGCTTCCAGTTCTGGATATATTTTCTAGCTATGGGAAAAAATATGCATTTTTATTTAGATTGCATTTAAAAAAAAATTTAAACTATAGAATGGGTCCTAATCGGTTTGTCTCTGGTTAAAAGGAAATTGTGAAGACGTGTTTGAGACATCACAAACAGACATTTTTAGCATTGACCTTGACATAAAACTCAAATCTTTCCCAAAATTCATGGGGGGGGTTTTTTTTTATTTTTTTATGGTGAAACTATGTTTCCAAAAGCTTCTGGTCGGGTTTAAAAAATTCCCCCCAACATGTTTTTGGGTTTTTAGGGTTCATTAAAAGTGATAATGGACCCTTGACTAAATGTGATACTCTGTATGGCACCGTTTTAGTGCTGCAATTTAAAATCAAATGGAAAATACTACAATTTCTTTCTCTTTGGTTTTGGGAAATTGACTAAGAAGGCCCTATAGTGGTTATTTTGATGGCTTTAAGGTCTGTAGGATCAGTTGTCAGGTCGAAAAAACCTGTTGTAGACATTTTGTATGGAAAACTGTCCTTCCACCTTATGCTATCTGTAACCTCTCTCTCTCCACGGGGATCTTTCCCTTCCTTCAAACACGCCATCAAAACCCCCTTTTACAAAAAACCCCTCTCTGGACCTTTCTGTGCTGAAAACTCCCGCCCCGTTCTAACCTCCTTCATTTTAAACCCCCTGGAACGTTGGTCTACTCTCGTAATCCGCTTCTCTCTGCTAACCTCTTCTTGACCCCTGAATCGGTTTCCGCACCTATATCAGGGAAAAACTGTTAGTTAAAGTTCAAATGACCTCCAAACAGAAAATCTCAGGGTAACTATCATTGTTGTTCTTTTGGATCTCTCTGCAGCATTTGACACTTTGGTCACAACTTTCCTCGCATGCCGCCCCATTGGCCTCCAGGACCGCCCCGCTTGGTTCTCGTCTACCTCTCTGCCCGTCTTAGTGTCTCGTTTTCGGGTTAAAACTCCTTCCCCCTTCCCTTTTGCTTTTGGGGGTTCCTCGGGGGACAGTTCAGGCCCCTCTCCTTTTTCTTTGTACACAGCCCCCCTTTGGGACAAACCTAGTAGTTTTGGCTTCCAGTACACTCTATGGGGGATGACCCCCAATTATACACCTCCCCCGTGACTCCCCCGCTTGCTACAAAAACCAGTGACTGTCTGTCCGCTGTCTCTGCATCATGCCCTCTCCCCATCTAAAACAAAAACCTCACTAAGAGAACTTTTGTCTTTCCCCCATTACTAACCCCCCCCCCCCCCCCCCCTGTATTTCTGTTTTTATGTGGTACCACATTTCTCTAGGCAGAGGCCGTGTCTAGGGGTTTTATTGGTTTCTGATCTGCCTTCCCCCCATAATCCAATCCCTTCCCCGCTCCTGTCACCTGCACCTCAGAATATCCCAAAATCCGTCCATTTCTCATGGGGGAAACGACTCAAATCTCATTACTGCCCTTATTTTTTCCGGCTTGACTACGCACCCTGCTTATCGGTTCCTCTCTGAAAACTCTCCCTCTCCATCTGTCAGAATGGCACCCCGGCTTGTTTTTCTCTCCACCCGCTTTACTGATGCCTTTTACCCTGTGTCCGTACTGCAGGGTTTGCCCACCAGTACGGATACGTAAAAATCAGCACTCTCCCCCAAAAAGCTCTCACAGCGCTGCCCCTCCCTACATCTCCTCCCTAGTCTCTTTTACCGCCCTACCGTGCTCTCCGCTCTGTGATGAATCAGAACTTTCCTCAATCATCCGAAAACTTCCATGCCCCCCTACAAGATTTCACCGTGCGGCACCAATTCTCTGGAATTATGTTACCGCGGGCGGATCAGCACATTCACAACCCTCCAGTTTTAAAGGGGGCCCTGAAAATACATCTTCTGGTTGGCCCCCAAGATCCTAATGCTATCACACACATCGTACCCTGCATTTGGGGACTCCAGGACTTATCTGTTATAGATGTCAGTCTGGGTGGGGGTTTCACCCATTTTTATGTAAAACCACCCCCTATTTTAAAACATGGCCGGCCCTTGTAAAATTGGCATTTTTTTAACGTATGTTTCACCCATACACCCGAATAGTTGTAAGCTCTCCGAGCAGGGCCCTCACCCCTTGTGTTCATTTGTAAGTACTTTTAATGTGAAAAAATGACTGTATTTTTTCCCTTAAATTTTGTAAAGTGTGGGAATTGTTGGCGCTATAGAAATAAAGATTATTATTATTATTATTATTATTAATAAAAATATTTTATTTTATTTAACATGAGAGGTATTTTCATTCTATCATCATTCCCAAGATCAAAATGTGAATGCCTCCTATGATGGAAATAGTGGACACATCAACAACTTATCAACAACTTAAACTCCCCTCACCATAAAATGATGAATAATAATAATCACAATACAATTTATTCAATTTTGCATCTGGAGACATAGTATATTTTATAAGTTTGGAGTTTGTTTATTTGAGCATAGAGATTGCATTTTCTTAAAAAAAAGAAATTAAATCAGTATATAGGCTGTTTCACATAAAAAAATTCCTTTTATGTGCCCAAAGCTAAAATTTACCAATAACCTTTGTCAAGGACGTAAGGAATTGCAGCTTTGGTCTATTTCCTTATCTTGTAGAGCTTCCATTTCTCATTTTCTTGTGTTTGATGTTGTTGTCTTATATGCATCTTGCTTAAACATTTAGTTTTTAGCTTTCAAGTTGCAAATGACATTTCAGATTTGCCGTAATGACTTTCTACTAGATTCCATTTCAAATGCAAATTTCTCTTTTTTTGTTTTACTTTCAACCTAATACCAGCTTTAATACCTAGATTATACTAATTGCTGCACCTGGGAAGATTTGTAGATACAGTATTCACTTGTCAATGTCTTATGCTAGAGATCTGCAGATCATTAACCTACACTGCTCAGGTAAACTGTAGAAGCAGACATATAGGGCGACATGTATGATCGGGCTTTTCGCCTGTTTTCAGGCGTATACTGCACCTCACTGTGCCGACTCCGTGGGCCCGGGCGTCAAAAGCGATGTTAAAAAGTCTCCAAAAAAAAAAGGGAATCTGCAAAAGATCAGAGAGTGATTTTGATAAAAAATTTATATTTTGCCCCTAGGCAACTTAAAAATCATGTTCTCAATTATAAAACACTAAAATGTAACTTTTATTATGTGTAACACTTAACTCTATACACTTTTTAAAAAAACCCGATTTCTAACTTTCAATTTATCCCCTTTTACTTTTTTAAAAAATAAATTGTGGTGAAAAATGTTGGGGAGGGCAGGATGACATTTTAAATTGTGATTTTTTTTTACCCTGTCTACAAGTGTCACCCGCGCAGGGGTATCACAAGGAAAATTATTGGGTTTTTGCCTTTAGATTAGGGAGACGCCCAGTAGGATGTTGGATCCCCTTTTGGAGTTTGTTAAATTTTTTTAATAATAGGTGGTGTTCACCCGACTTGATGATGAAAAGGAGTTATTCTTTCGAAGTAGAAAGGGGGATAAAAATTTAGAGGGTTGAAATCAGGTTTTTAAATAGTGTTTTAGAGGTTAAGTGTTATACATAATAAAAATTACTTTTAGGTTTATAGATTTAGAACTTTAGAGTTTAAGTTTGCCCTTGGGAAAATAGTAAATTATAGAAAAGCGATGTTGGCGCAAGCTTCACCCCTTTGGAAAGCACCTAACTGAAAGGGCATGCTGGGGGGCCCCCCGCTGTGGGTTGCTGGTGCGGACACCCAGATTCGAATCTCCCACGCATGTAGAAATGGGTCGGCAAAATGAGAACGATTACAGTCCCACAGGGGAGGCTAGTTCAATGTGGTTTTACCCGATCGGAGGAGGCGCATGAAGCAGAATTATTGTGTAAGGGGAAAATGTGCTCTAGTTCTACGTTACAAAACTATACTAATAAAAAAGAGTTGTCTATAAAAATTTAATTAATTTAAAAAAGTAAAATCAAAGTTGTATAAAAAGAATTCAATGTATTGAAAAGCTGGGGCATTTAAAAATTTAAAAGGGAAAAAATATTAAGATCTCCCAAAAAAAAAAAATATCAGTAAAAAGGTCTTTAAAATCGGATAAAATTAAATAGTTTTCATTAAATAGTCAATGTTTATGTTGTACTGATGTAATTTTTGTCCTTTTTAATACCAAAAATTTAAGCTGTATTTTTGGCTTCTTTACCCCTTTTTTTATTTGTATATACGCAAGAGCCCGCACGCCAGGTTTTTTGTGGGACCTGTGGTTTTCCTCCCAAACAGGATTTTTATGTTCTCACGGCTTATTTCGGGGCATATTTAGGATTTGTATTTATGTCCCCAAATTTCATCCCAAATCAGCCCAAAAATAATAAAAATTAGTTAAATTGATACCAAAGGAAACTGCGGATGTATTTTCGGACGTATTCTTTTTGCTCTTCAAAATAACCCTTTACTGATTTTTTTGTGATTTCCCGCGTCTCTAAACTTAAAGGGGTTTTTCCCCGATGTAATGTAATGGTAATGTGGCGGGGATCCCCCAAAATGGGTATTTAATCACTTTTTAAATATTTGTGATTACAAAAAATTGCAGTTGAGAGAGTACGGCTGCCTTACTCCTTTTGTTATTAAAAGGTTTATTAGATACAAAAATTTACAAGGTGCTGGCCGGGGTTGTGCAGAAACACTTTTATTGATGAAA
>JAODAL010036143.1:0-42059 GCA_025379985.1 Phyllomedusa bahiana
TACTCAAATCGCTCATTCGACCCCGGGATACTCCAATAGGTGTTGGAGACAATGTGGGCAAGTGGGTTCCCTGCTACATATGTGGTGGAGCTGTCCGGTAGTACGACCCTTATGGAGCAAAGTGGAAAAACTATTGCAACATATTCTTAAGGTAGAATTCACCCTTTCTCCTGCCATGGCGCTATTAGACTTAGCTTATCATTCACTACCACTAGACTGCCACACGACTCTAGCACATGTATTGATCGCCACCCGCTTCACAATAGCTGCCGCCTGGAAATCCTCCTCTACACCTTCTCTTTCAGAGGTCTTGGTTAGAATAAATAATCAATATCGAGCCGAAACCAGCCTATTGGTCCCCCCCCCATAAGGTAACCAAAGTCAGAGACCGGTGGTTCCTCTGGACGGACTCTGTCTACCATGAGCAATGATACTCGGCACTAGACCTACTTGACTAATGGAGTCAGAGGGAAAACTGGGTGTTCATGATCGTTGCTCATGTTTGAATGGGCTCTGGCTCAGACGTTGCATCTTATTCGACCGTAGCATTGGTTGTTATGCTTTCACATCACATAAAAACTGATACACCCCTTAATTTGTCAGATATGCCTGTAGCATGTTTCTCCCCATGTCAACAATGCGCCTATAGTAATCTGGTGTTTTTTCTTTTGTGATCATTTTTTTTTTTTTTCTTTATTTCAATGTTAATTTATTATGTATAATTTGGTGCCAAATACGGCAAAATGTTTGAATCCAGCAACAAATTTATTGCTTGTTTTATGAATACTTCAATAAACTTCAGTTGCTGAAAAAAAAAAAAAAAAAAAAAAAAAAGAAATTATGTAGAATAAATAAACAATGTATGGAGTATATGTACTTGTATACGACAATGCTTTTCATGCGCAATACAATTCCCATATAAAAGAATGTTTGTAATGAGTGTATGATGATATCTGTGGTCATATCCTTTTATGCAGATTATGTTGTCTAAGTTTTATTTGGGAAAAATCACATCAAAAGGAAATGTTAACGATCTGAGCGAAAGAATGTCTTTAGACTGATGTGTCCTATGATGGTTGACACACAAAAATGCCATCTTTCGAAATGTGCCAAAATCTAGTTGAGACCAGATCTTGGACTTGAACCACTAATTGTCTATCAACAGCGTGAAAGTGTATCATCTACATGGCCATGGGAATGGTTCTAACTGCAGACAGTACGTGAAGAGACATATTATGTCATTAATAGAGAACCCTAGATAAGGTACTTTAGTCTGTATAAACGTGAAATAAATATAGAACAGTCTCGTTTAAATACCCATTACATGACTGTATTACTTAGTATACTGTAGACATTAGAACCACGAGAAACAGATTGTCTTGTTTAGGGGATGTTCAGATCAAATGAGTGATTTACACTTACCATGCACAAAGGAAAAATTTCCCAGTGTACACATAATCGTATTTATATTACGCTATTAGCCCAATAAAAACCAAATGAGTGTCCACTTGGCTTCTGTCAGGCTGGTGTACAACTGTATTCTGCAAGAAATAAAGTATGGAATGTGTAGCACCTACACTATTCGAAAGAACAATATACAGTATACATTTTTTTTCAATGTGACCCAATGGATGAAATATCCTATTGAGTGCCTAAAAAGTGGGATACAGCCCTCTATGGAAACGTACACTGGGACCTTTCCATATACATGGTAAGTGTAGATCACTAATTTTAGATGTTTGGACACAAAAACAGAAGAAGAAATATCCTACCAATTTTCTGCACTTTCAACATTTAAGTACCTTTATTAATTAAACATGTTTTTAGTGAAAATTTTCAGGGAGGTGAAGAAAACAACCAGTCATAATGGTATTAAATGGGGATGTCTGGAACACTACATTAAAAGCCTGTACAAAGGCTTTATTGGTACCACAGCCAGGACCCATATCAATCAACAAAACAATGAGACAAGAATTTCACAGCACTACCCAATACTATACCCTCTCCCCTTTGTTGTACAGCATAAGTAAATTTGTAATTTTCAGACAATCTTTAAATATTGTAGATGGCTATTTCCTCTATTCCTCGTTTGTAAAAACATCAAAAATAACTTAAATGGTGCATGTTTAACTCCACCATTGACTCCCACTTAAAGTCTGATCTTGACTATTTTAGAGGACTATTATTATCAGAATCCTTTATTATTTGTCAACCCAGTACTGACACATTTGGTATTTAAAAACTCTGCTAACATAAGGCTCATAGCTTCCATTATGGTCATAAGCAACGGAGCTATATCAGATCTGTCATACAACAGATCCCAACAAATACCACCCACCTATTATGGGGTCCAGTAAAGTTATATCTGATTTTTGTTATTTTGACAGCAAGTATATGCTGCATAGTACACTATTCTTCCTGTCATATGCAATTCATACACTACTTGTGAATGGTGACTGTTATATTAAGCATCTTTTTGTTTTTCTAAAAAAATATTTGTGAAGAAAGAGTCCTCTAGATAGAGTTTGTTACATAACACCTGATGTTCTGTAACCTTCAGCTTTGTTATGTCTCCTTTGAAGTTTTTCAGATTTATAGACTACTTATGTTAACATTGTACCAGTAACTTTGGCCCTTAGATGTTCCATGGAAGTGGATGTTTTATTTCTCAACAAAAAAGTTAATAGCTGCCCTATCACTTCACTAACATTAACAGACTAATCTATCTATCTTTCTATCTATCTATTATTTTACAGAATGGAAAAGAGTATTGCCTGCCCCTCTGCCACGAGTGGAGTTTCCCCGGTAAGATTGCCACCAAGAGCTGGTCTGGTGGGGGGACAATTGTTATCTGTCAGAATATAGGTTGCTGCGCTGAAAGAGCAGGGAAATGTCCGCCATTAGGGGTTTTGGCTTCTCCAACAGCTGCAGATGGGGGGTGGCTTTTCCCCACTCCCAGTCCCCAATTCCATGTCTGGTTTTGGGCAAGTCCCAGCAGGGCTATAAAAAGCCGGGTTTCCCCAGGAATCGGGGGGGTGGTCAGCTGCATTGGGCAGAGTGGAGCTGGTGAGAGGAGGTTTTACCCCCACTTGGGGCAAGCAGGTGGCTCCCGGGGAGGGAAACCTGTTTACCAGTGGAGGCTGGTAAAAGTGTTTTGGGTGCTTGCAGTGGGCATACCATTTAGTGGAAAACATTTAATGTGTAGTCGTGCTAGACCCGAGGATTTGATTTATGTTTTGTTCTTTGTGTTTGTTTTACGGGACCTAAATAAAGCGGTTTTGGGCCGGGTTTTTTAAAGGGAAAGACCTGTGTCAGTGTGCCATTTCTTACCAAAGCGGCGATCCCAGAGCTAAAGCCCCCCAACTGTCCAAATGGCGGGGCGAGTGTGAGTCTTACAATTGGTGGAGGATGCGGCAAAAGGGGCACGAACTGGGAAAGGGTTTGGCGCTGTGGCGCAACAGGTGGCCCAAAAGACGTGTGCCTGAAGTGGATTTTTATGAATCCTGAAAGTGGGCGCAGCAAGTTTTAAAAAGGGGGAGCCAATTTGAAGATGTTGCTCAAAGTGAGAGACAAAACCGCAAAAGACTGAGTGCTGTAGTAAAGACTGTGCTGAGTTTTTTTTCCCTTGGTGCCATGGGTAACAGGGGCACAATGGGGAAAAAATGATGCTGGGGAAGACATAGGGCCTACCTTTTGGGGCCCCTTTAGGGGTTTGTTTCCCGCCAAGACTGCCAGCAGACAAGTGGGTAGATGCCCGGGGGCCGTGTTTTTACTGGAAAACCGCAGAGATTTTTCTGTGCCTTCCCCCGGGAAAAAACCATTCCCTTAAGGTAAAGGCTTTGTTTTGGGAAATGATGGGTTAAGTCCTGAACGGAAGGAGACTGCTCCCCCATTTCCACAGAAAAACCATCGTGTTTCCCACCCGAGGAGTTACCTACGAACGATGGAGCGACAGGGCCCATGGATAGGCCTTACCCATGGAAACCCGCCTCATCGTGGAAGCAGCGTGAGGCCAGCCCAAAGGAGGTGCCAGTGAGAACCCTGAATTTGCGGGTGGGTGGCTCCCACAATGGGGGTCTGGACTGTCGCCAGGCTCCAGAGGCCCCCCGACATCTTCCCCTTTCTAAGACCCGACCCGTGCTGGTAAGATTTGGGGCCATCATTTTGTACCGGTCGGGGACTGGGGGATCATCGCTTAGGTATTTTTAAAATTTTCAGGTGGATTTTCACCCTGGGCCATGACTTTCCCTATTTGGGCCGTTTGGGGAGACGGGGCGGGCCACCCCAGCGGGTTTTTTTTCCCTGGAAAATGCCCCCTCACGGGTATGGTAACGGGGGCCCAAAAATGTGCCCAGTAGAACAAGTCAAAGAGAGTGGACTGTGTGTCGGGACTTGAGAAACTTCGGGACTTATTATTGTATCATCTGAACTGGTGTCTGTTGAGAATGCAATGGGGAGAAAAAGGGGCCTTTAATAAATAGCTCAACCCCCATTCCTGAGAAGGGGAGGGGAGATGGGTCCCAGAGCAGTGCAGTAAAGGGCCCAATTTTTAAAATAGTGCTAAAAGCAAAAAGCGGATGTAGCTCAGGAGAGGCCCTGTGTGAAAAAGCGCAGATTGCATAGGGCAGAGACCCCAAAGTCGCCCCCAGAGGTTGGGGTTAAAGTGTAAAGTTGTGAGAGAGTGTGCTTTGTGGTGGATGCCCACTGGAAAATGTGTTACCCGCAGTTAGGTGGATTACTGCGGTTCCCAGAGCAACGAGGTTCCCTCGCATCTCTTACGGAAAACTCATATAAGTGCAGGCAGCTTGTTGTGGGGTTTCTGGGATCCATAGGTAAACGTTGTCCCCGTACCCCAGCACACTGTTGTACGGGATAAACGTGCAAGTTGCAGGGCTGTCCCTAAGGTTATGTGGGTGTAGCACAAATTTGCAGGTGCGGTATGTTGGGGGTTGATACAAACCTGAGAGTTGTGCTTCAAAACAGTTCCCCGCGGAGCTGATGTGTTGCCCCTACAACAAGGTTCCTCTGCATCCCCCTGTTGTGGGAACCGGGAATCTGAGTGCCTACAGTGGGGTTTATCTGTCTGGGGACCCTTTATATAGGTGTCTACCCGAAAATCCACAAACAATGTGTACCCGGTAGTAGCCCGCAAGTCGCAGGGAATGCGGGCCCAGGGGAAAGGGTAGCCTCCAGTTTTTTTGCGACTGCTGTTGGGCCCAGAGAGGGGACTTCATGTTTTTAGTTTGCAGCCTGCAAGGGAACTGGAAAATCCTGGGGAAAGATTCCTCTCCAAAAAATGTGTGAGGAGACCAGGTAATGAGGGTGTGTCCTGTGAGGGGTAGCAGCAGTTAGTTCTGCTCTTGTTTTCCCAGAAGATGGTTGCCTGCTTTAATGGAAACTCTGGGGAAGTGTGTTGCCCGATAGAGAAACCGCTCCCAGGAAGGGGATTGCTCTGCTGCGGGGTATGAGGGTTGCTCCATGCTGAGGAGATAGGAGTGTGAATGTGCGGTTAGTTACCAAAGGGAAAAAAACCCTCTGTGAAAACCCATTTTAAGTGGGGGGGTGAAAAACGTACTGTGTCTGCACAGAGTACTGATGATGATATTGTTCAATGAGATGAAAAAATTTTTTGGAAAAAAATGTGTGCCAAGGAGATTTGTGTGCGTCCTAGCGTGTTCTGTGATGGGGATCCCGGTGTGAACTATAGAGGGGGAAGAGAAAAGTGGCGGTGACTTTTTTGTCCCCCTGTGAGAAAATTTTCCCCCGGTCTGCATATTTCCTGTAGCTCTTACTGCAGTGGTCCAAATACGCAGTGACCCAGAGGTGGGGCTGCTAGGCATATGGGGGGGTATGCTAAAAACCCTAGTGAAGGGGAGGGGGGGGTGGTTAAAACCCAAATGGTGAGGGCCAGGTAAGGTCATAATGGCAGACAAGGTTACAGAGGTTTCCATAAATAACTCTTTAAATTATTAGAGCATACGGGGGATGATGAAGTCTGATTTCAAATATGCATTGTTTGTGACCCTTAGTGTTTTGTGGCCTGCAAAAATGGTTACCCAAGTCAAATTTCCCCGTGGCAGGGGTGAAGCTCGGTGAGTGCCATGACCCCCCTAGTCATGCAAGGAAAATTTCAGGGGAAAAACGGGAAACAGGCCATGAAGAGGGTCTTCCCCCTGGTAAGTCAAGTGTATGGAGAGACGAGAGAGCCTCGACCAGAAACTCCCGGGAAGGGGGCTGAGTTATCAGAAGAGGTCTCCTAATGTAGGGATGTCGGGGAATAACCCCGGGGAGCATTTACCAACCGGGTTTTGGGTTTTCACAAGGGGAAAGGGTGCCAAGTCGGTCCTACTGCAGTGGAGGGGATCATCACTGAGGAGGTCATGAGGTAGACCAGAGTCCCCCCCGGTAAACCCAAAGGGCAAACCCGGGGCCCCAAAGGGGAGCTTTAGGGTTTTCAGAAAAATTTAGGGTTATCTGATCCAAAGGGGACAAGGGAAAGGGGCAGGGAGGGCCAAGGCCTGTGAGGAAAGAAATTTGGGTCTCATTATGGCTGCAGACCAACAGAGTAGGTTTTTGGGCCAGTTGCGCCCCCTTTAGGGTCTGGTGTAGAACCTTTAAGGGGTCTGTCTTACTGCTTCCCATGCGATTGTGGTTGTGGACAACCCGGGGGGCCTTTTGTTTTAGGAGACCCCAATTAGTGAAGACATGCCCAAAGGGGGAAAAAGCCAAGGGACCCTAGTGTGGGAAAAGGCTCTAGGTCTGATAGCGCTGATAGTGAGGTTGTCAGGAAAAAGCCCCGGGAATGTCGGCTACGGGGTGAAGGGGTACATTGTTGCAGAGTGTGCATTGTTTTCCCATGGTTGTAAGTGGGGATGACCTGTCAGTTTGCTCGTGGGGAGGGGGGGGTTGATGGTGGGGAGCCCACAGCTTTGATTTTTGATGGAAAGGGGGGTTGTCCCTGCCCCCGAGGATGTAGGGAAGATGTTGCCCCAAATAGGAGCTTTGACCCTGGAGGAAGGGCAAGGTGACAAAGTCCACGGGGGTTTTTCAGGGGGGAGGGGTATGTGCGAGTGGCAAAGAGTAGTTGTCTGTCTCTGCCCGAGGTAGAGTTGTCCCGGGGAAAACGTGCCACCCAAAAGCTGGCTTTGGTTTGGGGGGGGCCAATTGTTATCTGTCACAAACTTGGTTGCTGACAGCTGTATGTAGCAGGCTAATGTCCAACCCTTATGGGGTTGGGTTCCCCCGGGAAAAGCGCAGAGTTGGTGGTTTGGGGTTCCCACGTTCCCGATCTCCAGATTCAGTCCTGGTTTTGGGGCCCGTCCCCAAGGCAAAAAAAACCTGGGTCTCCAGGTAATCGGGGGGTGTGGTCAGCTGCAAGTTGGAGCAGCATGGACTTGAGAGGGGGGCCCTTACCCCCCAGGCTTGAGGCAAGCCGGTGGCGCCTAGGAGCCTGTATACCATGGAGGCTGGGGCAAGTGTTGGTGGGGCGTGCGTGGCAAGGCCACGGGTAGTTTTGGGACGCAGTTTTTTGTATAGGGCTAACGGCCGAGGATTTGATTTATGTTTTGTTTTTTTGTGTTCTGTATAGGGGACTCAATAAAGCGGGTTGGGGCCATGTTAAACAAAAGACCTTGTCAGGTGCCATTCGTTACCAAAGCGCGATCCCAGACGAAACCCCCCTTTACCTGAAGCCAGGCTTTTTATGCCATCCGGGGATTTGCCCAAAAACCAAAGGAATCTGGAGATCTGGGCTGGGAACGCCACCCACCCATCCAGTTTGTCCGGGGAAAGCCAACCCAAAATGGCTGGACATTTCCATCTACATACAGCGTCACAACCAGTATTGCTGACAGATAACAATTGGGCTCCCCCCACCAAAGCCACCCTTTTGGGTGGCACGTCTCTACCCGGGGACAACCCACCTCGGGCAGGACAGGCAACTACTTGCCACCTATATTATATATAAAATATAAATAAAAATATATATATATATAAAAAAAGAGAGAGAAAAATTTTTGATATATACATATATAGATGCATAATATATTTTATATATCTAACACATTATAGTATAATACACACACAACCCTGTTAAAAAAGGGGTTCGGTTGCGGTAAAAGAAAAGAGAGCAAGAATGCAAAGATTTGGAAATCTGTAATAACCATATTTTATTCACAACACAGCATAGAACATATATCAAAAGCAAAAAGTTAAAGGAAAAAAATAAAAAATTGGGAATTAATGGCAGCAATAAATCCAAAAAATTTTGAAAAGGGTCCTTCTACTATTGTCATCTCCCTTTTCTTTTTAAGCATTTTGTAAATATCTGGGCATAGGAGAAACAATTACGGATTTTGGGAGAGGAATGTTTTCCCATTCTTTCTGATGTAATTCAAGCGCTCAACAGTACGGAGAAACCCTTCCGGGATTTTTATTTCATAATGCCCCAAAAATGTTTTCTGTGGGTGAAAGGTCTGGACTGCAGGCAACCAGTTCAACACCCAGCTCTCTTTTGCAAAACCAGCTTTTTTGAGGATCAAAATGGTTTAGCATTGTCTTACTAAATAGCAAGGCCTTCCGGGAAAAGACATTGTCTGGATGAATATGTGTTGTAAAAAACCTTTTTCAACTGCTCAGCATGATAGTGCCTTTTAAGATTTTGTAAGCTGCTTTATACCCATAGGGATAATGAGGCCCCCCAAAGCTTTTGAATTTTCCATAAAGAATTTAGAATTTTGTTCATCTTAGTACAGAAAAGTTTTTTCCCTTTTGGCTCAGCCATTTTTAAAAACTTAGCCCAGAGAAACAACAGATTTTTGAAATGTTGATATATGGCTTCTTCTTTGCATTCTTTATTTTGCATTTGTAGATTGCATGGTGAACAGCGTGCACACAAGATTTTGGAGTATTTCTTGCAATAAAGTGATTTGCATGGGCCAAATTTTTGCCTGTTTTAATGATGTTTCCTATTCCTGTAATCATAAATCCCAATATTGACTGTATGTCTTGTCCCTTGTGCACATGGATATCTCCAGATTCTCTGAAAACTTTGATAATATTAAATACCGTAGATGCTGGGAAAGGTTTTTCCACACATTGAAAAACCTTTGCCCATCCTTGCTTCTGAGAAACTTTGCCTCTCTGACATACATTTTTTAAACACCGTCACTGTTTAAACACTGTTGAAAATTGACCCTACAGTTGTTTTTCCAGCCTTTTCTTAACCCATCCCAACTTTTTTGAGTTGTGTAGCTGCCCAAAAATTTTAAATAAATTAATTTTTAAAAATAAAATACAAACATATTATGTTCTGATGTCAATAAAATATGGCTATAAGAGATTTCTAAATCTTTGCATACTTGTTTTCTTTACATTTTACACCACTTTCTAAAAATTGTTAAATGGTAAAACATAATATTAGGCTATATCTACACAGCACAGGAATACCGTCAGATTTTCGGCAGATTCAGTACTTTGAAATTGTCGAAAATTCGATTGTGCCGTGTACTGCATAGACAGCAATTCAAAATCTGGTGGAATATACAACATGTTGTATATTCTGCCAGATTCTGCTTGGAATGTACAGTGCCGATGACAAATCCGACCTCGACTTTTGTGCAAATCTGCACCAATGTCAAAATGCTGTCGGATTTTGGACACCATTTTGACATATGCTGAGTGGACATAGCCCAGGGGTGTCAAACGCTGGCCCGCCATGCAGTAACATTTGGCCAGAAATTTCAACTTTGTATTACAGTTGGCCCTTGCCTGAGGTCGCCAGGCTCCGAGCCGCTGCTGTGGACACGGATCACCGACTGTCTCTAGTTTTTATTTGTGGGTGTGAAAAACATCTACCTGGAGTTTGTATGATATTCCTGTTTCCCTCCACACTTCAAAAACATAATGATTGGTTAATCTGGAATTTAGAATGTGAGCCTCAATAGGGACAGGGACACATGTGAATAATGATAATCTCTACAGACCTGTGGAGTATAATGGCACTATATAAATAAAATAAATAGTAGCTGCCATAAAGATGGGTGCAAAATTCTTCTTAATAGTGGTTTCCCGTAGCCTTGCCTCAGCATTTCACCAGTTACCATTAATATAGAAATGAATAATGCATTGAAATGAGATGATTAATATTAAAGGGGATGTATCGCTTCCTTAGTTTGGCTGATTCACACTGCTCTCAACTTCTCAACTCTAGAAATGCAGAGTCGTTTCTTCCCCTCCCAGCTGGGTGACATCATCCCCCCTTCACTGTTCATTCTGGCTCCCGAGACTCCATCCCCTCTCTGAATCCATATGTCACTATGTCTCTCCCTATGCAGTCTTATTTATAAGAGCTGTATACATACCACAGGCTGCATTCAATCTAGACTGAGCACTGATCTCTTCTCCTCTCACAGCTGGAGATTTGTTACAGTTGAATCCAGCTTTCTATGAACGGCACTGATCTCCCTTCTATGCAGGAGAGGCAGGGATCGATAAACAATTGTGCTGTTTCCTTTTTATAGAAGCCCTGCAGTGTTATTCTGTTTCTTCTGGCTGTGCAGAGTGAAAATGTGCCGGTCCCTTACCGGGCAGGAATGCAAGCTCCGTGAAAACAGCCGACAGGAGGCCGAACAGAATGTAAATGAGCTCTCAGCTAGTGAAATGCAAGGAGGAGGGATCCGACCAGCACTGGATATCAGTGTAAACAGAAGATAAGGAAAACTGTGAATACAAGACAGCTTTGCTATTGATATCTAATTGCAAAGTTGCTTGTTTTCACTGTCCCCTTATTCTGAAGACCATTTAATGAAATGATACAACCCCTTTAAGTATGATATGAGATGGTATGTATTCGGTACTGGGATTAGAAGATGATCTCACAGCAGAGAGCTATCAGAGTCTGGCTCTAGCGAAGTGTATCAAAGCACACTTCATAAACTGTAGCCTCTATCAGCAGGGAAGCTCATTATGCTTCTCCTTCATCTTTGGATGTTGATGTTGGCTCTTTCACATTTTTTTCCAGTCATTTATTTTGCATCTGTTTTATTAGCTTTAACTTTAAATGGCCTTTTTAGTTGTGATGATGTCCATGTTTGCAGAATGCAACCTGTGAAAAACAGAGAAGCCCCCTTCCAAATGCTTCTTTGTGTTGTCAATGACTTGTTATCTGTTTGTTCCTAGTGCTTTGTTAATGATCATGTCCTATACAGTTAAGTTGTCATGTGCTTTATAATCTTGGAATATACACATTGTATTTCGAGTCATAATTTACTTTTGTGCTCTTAAGCAAGGAACATTTCCTATGGAAGGTGTTTTCCCATCTGAGACACATATGAATTATTGATTGTACATTCCAACAATGTCTGATAGGTGTGATTCCCACCTTTGGTACCTGCACCTATCTTGAGTATGGGCCTCTGAACTTTGCTGTACATGAGCGCATGTTCTGCACAGAGAGATTTTTAGCAAATGAATCATTCTGTATGCAAATTAAAAGCCAACTTTTCCAATGTAGTTGCATATTTTGGAACAATTAGCACATGGACTTCATAAAGATGGCATTTACAATTTATTACTCTGATCTGATAGATCTTTCTGATTGTTTACATGTAAATGCACAATACTCAGACATGTCACCATATGCAGGAATGTAGTTAGGGTATTGCTGACAGAGCATGTGTTGTGTGCAGGGTGCTACCATTAGGCCACACTTCCTTAGTTATGATTTATAGACACATTGCTAGGGCATCATTTAAAGGAGAGTTTAATTATGACTTAAAGGGAATTCACAGCAAATATTCACAAGTAAGATGTGTCTGTTATCATGGAGTGGAGATCGAAAGGTTTAGGGTACGGCCACACAGCACTGACAAAATACTATTGTATTATATCGTCTTTGGAACGATTAGGGGGAGGTTTTTTTTCCCCAGTTTGCAGATTCAGGCGTTCCCTAAACATTGAACACAACATTTCCTACCCTAAAACTGGGCGGAAGACTGCACATGTTCCAAGTTTTTGATGGTTCTTAGATTTAAAATTCCGACCATCAGAAAATCCAAGCTGTGTAGACTACAGCTCGGATTTTCTACTGAAGTCTATGGGGATGGTTGACAGTCGGTCAACCGACTGGAAACCCTTGATGTATGGACACACCCTTAAAGGGGTTGTTTCATCACAAAGAATAGCTTTCAAAATGTAGGGAACACTAAATGAAGATGTTTTCCAAATATATTGCTTTGTTCATCTTTTTTTGTTAAGGAGCTACAAATGATTTTATCACCTTCTGAGGGCTTTCTAGTTTCTCAAGTGACTGAACTGTGTACTCCTTCTCCCCCGCTGTTTGTTCTATCTGATAGCATGGAGTGACAACATCACACAGGTCACAGCAGTGTGAGAGCTTGTGTGTTATCTGATCTTTCAGACAAAAGCCAGTAATTACTCTGTCTCCAGACCTCAGAGAAGGTAATTTATTTAATTTAGACTGACAAACAGAGAAGTCTGAATACACGGAGCTCATATGCTAATTACAGACAGCTTGACCAAGAAGTGACAGAGCAAAGCAGCATTATTTCATGCATGCATCCTATGAAACTTTGAGATGAGACAACCCCTTTAAGGAGATTCACTGGAGCATTTTATAAGAAGTGAAAACCCTTTATAATTAAATACTTTCCACAGGAGGAAATAAATCAGTAACATACATAAATAGTGGGACTCGCACCCTTGGCTGCCATCAGTCATCTATTAACCTTTCAGGTCCCTATACAGTCAAATCAAATGGGACCCCACCCATGAATAGTTCCTATTTTTTAACATATAAATGGGCCCTGTTTTGATTAGGTCCCCTGACAGGAGTACTGCCAATACTGCCTTATTGGCACCCCTGCCCGCGTCTATCTCAAGAACAATCCCCGAAACTTCTCTATTTTCACTAAAGAGGTGGTCAGAACTATCCTACTGAAATCAATAGGGGCTCTGAATGTAGCTGAGTGGCGTGCATCTATCACACATTGATGGCCTCTAACCCAACCAGGCACTACCCTGCACTGCACTGTGAGGGATGTTTGTCTTAGATGGTGGGGATACACTTTAAACAACAGGTCATTTTCTGATACATTCCTTCTAGGAAATATATTGTGCCTATAGATAAATGTGGTGTACTGTATATAGACAGTCTACCCCCATTTGCTCCACTCACAACATCATTCCAGCACATATATCTGTACAGTTCTTTATGCACTAGGAACTGCATTACCTCATCTTTCTCTTCATCATTATTATACGATGCCAATAATAAAAGGAATAAAAGCAAATAAAAAAACATTGCAAAGGATAATACTACTATAAACAAATGCAATCCCTACATAAAGTTACTCATAGCAGCATGGTGTCCATATGTGGCTTTATATGTTTTTTGTTGGCTCAGTCAGCAAATTACTTGTACAATTGATGAAAATATACATTAATGCTTTCAATTCATGCTTTGGCTGGTTTTCTAACGTATTACATTTAAGTATATCAAAAAATATTTATTGAGAAAATGATCTTCTATTTCTGTGTTGTCATTCCAAATGCAAGTAAAAGTATATAAAATGGCTAAATCTGCCAGTTCTTTATATCATATTTGCCCTATATATAGCTACAACTAAATCTGCAAAATATCCTTTGAATATGATTTTGCCAAGCATTTCTCATTAAAAATATATGAACCAAAGGAGCTGATTGACTCGTATTTACACTCACTTATGCAGTATGTCACTGACTGGAGATAGGAGGGTCAAATGTGCGTATAATTGTTCTCTATTTACAATGGCTGTCTGTTTTTAGGTACTAAGAATAAAATGTTCTAAAACGGCATAAATAGCCTGTTTCTGACTTTTTGACAAGGAGAAAAGGAAGTCCCATGACCACATTTTGCATTAAAAGTTAGGTGGGGTTTAGCATAGGACATAGTTGCCAACTTTTGAAAATGGAAAAGCAGGAGACCAAAGAGACCGTAGCGCGCCGTGGCAAAAAATTTGCATAAACACGCCCATCTTTTTGGTGTGCCACGCCCCTTCAAAAAGCCACACCCCACTCCACCTAACTGCATAATAGCTTTGGAAGAAAGCCAGGTAGATGCCCTTATAGCCAGGTAGTAGCCCCCCATAACCAGGTAGTGCCCCTTACAGGCAGGTAGATGCCCCCTTGTAGCCAGGTAGATGCCCCCTTGGAGTCAGTAGATGCCCCCTTTAGTGGGCCAGGGGGTAGTTGCCCCTTTAGGTAGCCAGGTAGTTGCCCCTTTGTTAGCCAGGTAGTTGCCCCTTTGATAGCCAGGTAGTTGCCCCCATTGATAGCCAGGTAGTTGCCCCCTTTGATAGCCAGGTAGTTGCCCCCTTTGTTAGCCAGGTAGTTTCCCCCTTTGTTAGCCGGGTAGTTGACCCCATTGATAGCCGGGTAGTTGCCCCCATTGATAGCCGGGTAGTTGCCCCCTTTGATAGCGGGTAGTTGCCCCTTTGATAGCCAGGTAGTTGCCCCCTTTGATAGCCAGGTAGTTGCCCCCATTGATAGCCAGGTAGTGCCCCCTTTGTTGCCAGGTAGTTGCCCCCTTTGTTAGCCAGGTAGAGCCGCCTATAACTAATAAAAATAAAATAATAAAAGCCACTTACCTTACCAGGCTCCCTGCAGCGCGGCCAGCTCCGGACATCTTCTGCCTGATCTCCTCAGCGTCGCAGGGGGAGTGAGTGCAGCGACGCGTCACACCCCCTGCGCCGCTGACCTGTATGTACGGTGCACACCGGCGCTGTACATACAGGGGGAGGAGGGAGCGATCCCTCCTGCCTCCTCCCTGCACAGTGACACGCACCGGGCAGGTGAGCGGACGCTGCGGCCGCTTCACCTGCCTGTAGGAGCGGCCCGGCGGCGCAAGAGTAGCGCACCAGCGCTACTCTTGCGCCGTGGTAATTTAAAGAACCCCCGCCGCCTGCTGGCGGCGGCAGGAATGCCAACTCTGCCGGGAGGGTGGGGGGGACCCCAAATAGCGGGACCCCCCGCCAAAAGCGGGAGAGTTGGCATGTATGGCATAGGATGGCAGGTGGCTTATGTGACATTTTGGTAAAAACACAGAGGGGCCTTCGCTATTAGCTGTTTTTAGTATATCTTAGGGATATGTCTTAGATGTTTATGGTTAGAATACCTTTCTAACCATTCTACACCTTTGTTGGCTAGACAGTTTTCAAACTTTTGTCATGTACAAATAAAAGATGCATTTCAGAATATAAATGCCTGGCACATTGTCAGAATGCTACTCATCACTTTATGCACACAGTCAACCTAGTGCAATTTTGTGTCAGAGTGTAATTTTTTCCTACATGTTAAAAACTAATCATTATAGTGAGAAAACCTCTTTAACATGGATAAATGAAAGGTTATGCACATGGAAATGAACAAGAAACAAATCCATGGTTACTTGTAAAATGAAAAAACTCTGGGAAAAAGTGACATGGAAAAAGACTTGGGAATCCTGGTGGACAGTAAACGTAATTGTAGCAGCCAGTGTCAGGCAGCAGCTGCCAAGGCAAATAGGATCATGGTGTGTATTAAAAGGGGCAAAGATGCACATGATGGGAACATTATTCGTCCATTATATGTCACTGGTCAGACCACACATGGAATATTGTGTACAGTTTTGGGCACCCGTGCACAGGAAAGACATTGTAGAGCTTGAACAGGTACAAAGCCGGGCAACAAAAATAATAAAAGGACTGGGTGGACTGCAATACCCAGAAAGATTAGCAAGGTTAGGGTTATTTAGTTTAAAGAAAAGATGGGTTCGGGTGACTAAAAAATATTTTTTATTTTAATATATATATATATATTATATATATATATATATATATATATTATATATATATATATATATATTAATATATATTATGATATATATATATATATATAGTCAATAAAGAGATCTCTCCCAAGATTTATTTATACCCAGGACTGTATCTAAACAAAGGGGCATCCTCTACTACTAGAGGAAAGAAGGTTTCTACATAAACATAGAAAGGAATTCTTTACTTTAAGAGCAGTGAGACTGTAGAACTTTCTGCCAAAGGAACTTGTCATGGTGACAGTTCAAAAAGGGTCTGGATACATTTCTAGATGTAATATAACAAGTTAAAGTGACTAGGATTCTAGAGAAGGGTCGTTGACCCAGGGATTTATTCTGGTTGCCAGATTGGAGTCGGGAAGGAATTGGCTTCTTTTTCTTTATGGGGGGTTTTGCCTTCCTCTGGATCAACACTTCAGGACTGGATGGATGGCTGCCATTTTCTGGCCTTACAAACCATGTAACTATGTGTACTTATAAATATCTAATTTTAACAATATGGGCCACATGTATGAAAACTGTCTAGTTCTAAAATTCACTTTGTTTCCCATAGCAACCAATCAGAGTGCCCCTTTCATTTCATATAGTGCTCTGGAAGAATGAAAGGGGTGCTCTGATTGGTTGCTATGGGAAACAAAGGGAATTTTAGAATTAGACAGTTTTCATACACGTGGCCGTATATGTTCTTATAGTAGATTACACTTGAATCACTGTCTTTAACCAATTCTTATAGGTTGAACACTTTTGCTAAAATCCTGCAAGTTATTCAAGACTATGGGCCTTATGTATGAAAACTGTCTAGCAGAAAGCCTGTCTGTGTTGCCCATAGCAACCAAACAGAGCTCAGCTTTCTTTTTATATAGTGCTCTGGAAAAATAAAAGCAGAGTTCTGATTGGTTGCTATGGGCAACAAAGACAGTCTTACTACTAGACCGTTTTCATACACAAGGCCTGTCCTGCGTAGAAGTGAATTTATGCATTAACATTATTTAAGCACTTGTGTATAACATTATTCATCTGAATGCAGTTATTGATGAGGAGTGGCAGAAGACTCAGTGCATGCCCAGAGAAAGCTGTGTGGACGTCGGAAAAGACCTTGGTGCAGCCACCAGCACGTTCTTCAAGCCCCCCTGCGTATCAGTGTACAGATGTGGAGGTTGCTGTAATGAAGAGGGTGTCACCTGCTTGAATACCAGCACATCTTATGTCTTGAAATCGGTAAGTACAATTTTCTTAAATATATTGTCACCAACTGAGAACTAAAAATGTGACTGTCCTCCAGGCAACTTACTACAATACTGACTGCATGTATTTTTTTAAGCTCAGCTATTTGTGCTCTAGATTCTGTTGCTGCAAAGTGTAGAACCTAGTGAGGACATTGGTATCTGACCTCTCTATGGTCGGTGTATGACAGTGTATATTTATATTGTTCTTTGTATACCTCTAGTGTGGGGTGCGATTCTGGTAAATTGTGTTACTTTTATGTTTGTATACATATATTTAATATGTAGCTGTTTTGCAGGACTGGTGGAAAGCAGTGCACTTGTCATTTCTGTACGCTGTTATTGCAATAGTTTTGTTTTCCAAAAAAGATATGGTTATTTATGATGTTTATTATTGTAATTGGATAGAGATTGTCCATTGTCATCACACTACATGGCGACAGAGAAGTCGCCGCTTAGAATAGCATGTTGATGGACTAAATGATTCAGGGGCTTAGCTGGGAAACTATGTACACTACCGTTCAAAAGTTTGGGGTCACCCAGACAATTTAGTGTTTTCCCTGAAAACTCATACTTTTATTTATCAAATGAGTTGCAAAATGAATAGAAATATCGTCCAGATATTGACAAGGTTAGAAATAATGATTTTTATTTGAAATAATAATTTTCTACTTCGAACTTTGCTCCCTTTGCAGCAATTCCAGCATTGCAGACCTTTGGCATTATAGCTGTTGATTTGCTGAAGTGATCTGGAGAAACTTCCCCCCATGCTTCCAGAAGCCCCTCCCACAAGTGGGATTGGCTTGATGGGCACACATTTGCGCACCATACGGTAAAGCTGCTCCCACAAAAGCTCAATGGGGTTGAGATCTGATGACTGCGCTGGCCACTCCATTACAGATAGAATACCAGCTGCTTCTTCCCTAAATAGTTCTTGCATAATTTGGAGGTGCGCTTTGGGTCATTGTCCTATTGCAGGATGAAATTGGCTCCAATCAAGCGCCCCCCACAGGGTATGGCATGGCGTGAATGGAGTGATAGCCTTCCTTATTCAAAATCCCTTTTACCTTGTACAAATCTCCCACTTTACCAAAGCAACCCCAGACCATCACATGACCTCCACCATGCTTGACAGATGGCGTCAGGTGCTCTTCCAGCATCTTTTCAGTTGTTCTGCGTCTCACAAATGTTCTTCTGTGTGATCCAAGCCCCTCAAACTTCGATTCGTCTGTCCATAAAACTTTTTCCAATCTTCCTCTGTCCAATGTCTGTGTTCTTTAGCCCATATTAATCTTTTCCTTTTATTAGCCAGTATCAGATGGCAGAAATTAAATTATAATACTCCCGAAGTTGTACCGATCTGTATATAAAATGATCAATAATATGGGGGTAACGATAAAAAAAATATTAATTCAATAAATTCATTTTTATTTCTTTATTTTCGTTAGCCAAGGATCAATAGTATGGGTGTAACGAAAATAAAGAAATAAAAATGAATTTATTGAATTAATATTTTTTTTCATTAACCCCATATTATTGTTCATTTTATATAGAGATCGGTACAATACGGGAGTATTATCATCTTATTTCAGGCACGTACAGTTTTATTACAGATTGCATTAGAAAACCCATAAGAGCGTCGCTCGCTCTCCCATTGGTCCAAATAACCGCGCCTCTTTTAAATTAGCCAATCACAAACAGAGCTCGCTCTGCAGGGGCGTTGCTAGGATCCTAAAACATCCGGGGCTCGGGCCCTTTGTGTTTTTCTGGGTAGGGATGGGTTCACACGACATTTTTCGCGCCTCATTGTGAACTGTGGATGTTTTTTTACAGGAAAAACCTTCTGTTCCTGTCACTAATTTTCTGCACATCCCACACAGATCCCGTCCATCTCCTCAGCAGTCACTGTACAGTAAAAATCACCAATGACAAATTTACTTTTTCAGAACTTCTCACCTTCATATGCCAATACCCCTAAACAGTCACAAAAACATACACCGATCCATGGAGCAAATCTACCAGACAAGTGATTGTTACTAAAACCCTCCTACAAAACCAATACCCAAAACTATTACTACAAAAGGATCAAATAATCCTGCCAGACCCCACATGTGACTATCAGCTGTACACAGGCTCTGAAGACATATACCACTGCCATATAGTGACCATATAGTGGTAGTTACTAGCTGTATGTAGGCTCTGCAGACATATAAGTGATTACACTGCAGTTACATTTAGTAACTCACCGGAGACATCATTTCTGATCAGCGTCGTTCACCTTCCCTTCTCTTCTCCATCCGGTTCACACCTTCATGCTGATTGCTCCCGGCCAATACTCGTCCCTGAGGATTTGGACACAAATATCTTAGAATCCTCACATTTCCAGCAACTCCTTAATTATAGGTATAGCAGTCCCCTCAGTTAGGTATATAGGGGCACTGAAGCAGTATATGGGGCCACAGGCAGGTATATAGGGGCCACAGGCAGGTATATAGGGGCCACAGGCAGGTATATAGGGGCCACAGGCAGTATATGGGGGCCACAGGCAGTATATGGGGGCACTGAGGCAGTATATGGGGCCACAGGCAGTATATGGGGGCACTGAGGCAGTATATACGGGCCACAAGAAGGTATATAGGGGCACTGAGGCAGAATATAGGGGCACTGAGGCAGTATATGGGGGCCACAGGCAGCATATGGGGGCCACAGGCAGGGATATGGGGGCCACAGGCAGGCATTATAGGGGCACAGGCAGCATATGGGGGCCACAGGCAGGGATATGGGGGCCACAGGCAGGGATATGGGGGCCACAGGCAGTATATGGGGGGCACAGGCAGCATATGGGGGCCACAGGCAGGCATTATAGGGCCACAGGCAGGGATATGGGGGCCACAGGCAGTATATGGGGGCCACAGGCAGTAATATGGGGCCACAGGCAGGGATATGGGGGCCACAGGCAGTAATATGGGGGCCACAGGCAGGGATGGATATGGGGGCCACAGGCAGGCATTATAGGGGCCACAGGCAGTAATATGGGGGCCACAGGCAGGGATATGGGGGCCACAGGCAGGCATTATAGGGGCACAGGCAGTATATGGGGGCCACAGGCAGGGATATGGGGGCCACAGGCAGGGATATGGGGCCACAGGCAGGTATATGGGGCCACAGGCAGGCCGTATAGGGGCACAGGCAGTATATAGGGGCACTGAGGCAGGTAAACGCTTTAAAAATAACAACATTAATACTCACCTTAACTCCCCTGGCGAGCGCGCTCCGTCCTCTTCAGCCCGCGCTCCTCCGGCAGCTCCTCGGGTACACGGCCTATGACGCGCTGTGCGCCCGAGGACAGGCAGCGTCGCGATGATGTGTTGTCACCGCGACGCTGCCGGCTGAGGCGCACGGGGCCGTGGCGGGTCCTCAGCGCTGTGAGGACCCGGCGGCCCCGCTGTGTCGGACCCAGAGCCGGTCCGACACTGTTCTGCGGGCAGGGAGCGCTCGCTCTCTGCTCCGCAAAGCCCGCAGCTGCATGTGCGTCCAGCGGACGCACATGCAGCTGAAGAGCCAGTCGGTGCTCCAAGCCCACGGCAGCGGACTGGAGCCCGGGAGAACTCGGGGCACAGGTTGTTTTATTCGGGGCCCGAGCCCCGAATAAAACACCCTAGCGACGCCCCTGTCGCTCTGCATTTCTTTTCCCCATAGAACTCTATGAGAAGGTAGCTCAGCCGCTGATTGGCTAAGCAGGATGAGCCCCTCTTTCCCCAACCAATCACAGTCCTAGAATATTTCCCATAGACAGTAATAACTTTTAGGGCGCCCTTCTATCGGCGCCTTCTTGCTCCATTCAAAACAGACCCACTACATATGCCTGGTGGATTCATATCTGCCGCCTGGGCTCAATTAATCAGCTATTTTCTGCCTTTTTTACTGTATTTTGAACTGTCCCGCCTTTTCATTTGATTGGTCCATACTTCTCCATAGGTTATAATGGGTCACTGTCGCTCCTATTCTGATTGGCTGGTTTCTGCCGACCAATGAGAAGAGCTTAAAGAATTTGAATTACTGTATTTCCCGGCAATTCTCTATATCTTAATTCCTTATGTAGCGCCGGTCTCGGCGACAAACGCGTTGTGAGGGATTTGATTGATTTATGTTTATAGAAGGTTTCAGCTCATTTTCCGATAATATTTTACACCTAATAAAAAATGATTTTTTTAATCATACTCCATGCCGCACGGCGCTGAGCGCCGAGATTTCAGAGCGCCCATCTCTCCATAGACTACAATGGGACAAGTAGCTCGCGCTCTGATTGGCCGGGATAGCCAAGCCCACGCCAGTTCAACCAATCAGCTCTTTTCTGCATTTTTACTGTATTTTGAACTGTCCCGCCTTTGAAGTTGATTGGTCAATACTTCTCCATAGGTTATAATGGATCCCTGTCGCTCCTATTCTGATTGGCCAGGATTGCCAAGCCCCCGCTAGCTCAACAAATCGGCTCTTTTCTGCATTTTTACTGTATTTTGAACTGTCCCGCCTTTGATTTTGATTGGTTCATACTTCTCCATAGGTTATAATTAGAGATGGGCGAATCGATTCTAACGGCGTGGAATTCGTTTAGAATTTCAGAAAAACTTCGGTTCTGAACGAAGTCGAAGTTTGGGGTACTTCGGGTGAACGAAGTGTGCTTTTGATTGATAAAATGGCTGCGAGCACATGGCGCTACATGGGGCAAAGCACTCTGGGAGGAAGAAGGGCATAGCCTTCATGACATGTGCAGAGGTGAAGCCAATCAGAGACCGGCAGGATTCTGTGACGTCACCGCACTATATAAGTCCGGGCGCGACGCTGGGAGCTCATACCGCTCTCACTGTACTGATCAGGGAAGGTGCTGCCGCGGCTGATTGTTACTGAAGAACTGATTTTTATACAGCGATTTTTGTGGGGTGTCTCAGCTTGTCTCAGAGACTGCTTCTCTTAATGTTCTATTTCAGATTTTTTGGTGTATTGGATCTGAAGTCCAGTGCATATACATGTTAATGCTATCTGCTCACAGCACATTGAATATCCAAGGGGCATCTAAGCCAGTTCCTGTTGTATTCATTTAAAGAAACAGCGTTTTTATAATACAAATACCACTTCATTTTTGGCTGCTCAATTCTTTTGCGCAATTTACATCCAGGGGTTAATTAAGCGTTGTTCTGCTGCTGTTGTGACTCCAAGAAACCGTCTTTTTCACCGCCAAAAAATAAAATTTTCCTGTAGCATAATTCACAAGCGAAGGTTAATTACAATTTTTTCTCTTGTTGTGTAGCGTAGAAAACACGCAATTGTAACACGCTACAAAGCTAGTAGTTTCCGGCTGCTCAATTCTTTTGCGCAATTTACATCCAGGGGTTAATTAAGCGTTGTTTTTGTGCTGTGGTGACAAAAATAGACCGTCTTTTTCACCGCCAAAAAATAAAAATTTCCTGTTGCATAATTCACAAGCGAAGGTTAATTACAATTTTTTCTCTTGTTGTGTAGCGTAGAAAACACGCAATTGTAACACGCTACAAAGCTAGTAGTTTCCTGCTGCTCAATTCTTTTGTGCAATTTACATCCAGGGGTTAATTAAGCGTTGTTCTGCTGCTGTTGTGACTCCAAGAAACCGTCTTTTTCACCGCCAAAAAATAAAATTTTCCTGTAGCATAATTCACAAGCGAAGGTTAATTACAATTTTTTCTCTTGTTGTGTAGCGTAGAAAACACGCAATTGTAACACGCTACAAAGCTAGTAGTTTCCGGCTGCTCAATTCTTTTGCGCAATTTACATCCAGGGGTTAATTAAGCGTTGTTCTGCTGCTGTTGTGACTCCAAGAAACCGTCTTTTTCACCGCCAAAAAATACAATTTTCCTGTAGCATAATTCACAAGCGAAGGTTAATTACAATTTTTTCTCTTGTTGTGTAGCGTAGAAAACACGCAATTGTAACACGCTACAAAGCTAGTAGTTTCCGGCTGCTCAATTCTTTTGCGCAATTTACATCCAGGGGTTAATTAAGCGTTGTTTTTGTGCTGTGGTGACAAAAATAGACCGTCTTTTTCACCGCCAAAAAATACAATTTTCCTGTAGCATAATTCACAAGCGAAGGTTAATTACAATTTTTTCTCTTGTTGTGTAGCGTAGAAAACACGCAATTGTAACACGCTACAAAGCTAGTAGTTTCTGGCTGCTCAATTCTTTTGCGCAATTTACATCCAGGGGTTAATTAAGCGTTGTTCTGCTGTTGTACTCAGTAAAAGAAACTTTGTTTTTCACCGCCACAAAAGAAATTCTGTAGCATAATTCATATCCGAAGGTTAATTAAGCCTGTTTGTGCTTTTATATTCAGTAAAATACACAGAGTTTTTAAACGGCACATACAAGTCAATTTTTCCTGCCCATTTGTGGAGCGCAATTTATATCCAAGGGTTACCCAAGCTTCTTAGTGGGTTCATTTGGCGTCAAATACAGGTTGTGTATTTATCATATACAGATATCTTCATCAAACAGTGTCTGTACATTTTAGAACAAACAGTATGTCAGACAGAGAGGTGGCAGGCTCTTCACCTGCGAGTGGCAGAGGCACAAACATTCCTGTAGCAGGTCGCAGCACAGCAAGGGGACGTCGCAGCAGGGGTCACTCGGTGAGGCCACAACTGCCGCTGTCATCTAGCGGCCGTGTACTGACTAGCAACCCAATGGTTCTTGATTGGTTGACTAGGTCATCCACTTCCTCCCAGATGACATCTGACAACCCCAGCCAAGAGTCGGTGGGAACGTCAGACACAACCCTTAGTTGGCATGGCCCGGGAGCGGGTCAGCGGCCCTCACCTGTCCTCAACCCGCCTCTGTCCCATCCGGTTCCCTCAGCCAGAGATCTACTATGTGGTCTGGGCTCAGCGCCACTATATAGCGAGGATGAACAATTTGAGGAGGGCAGTCAGCAGCTACTTGGCAGCGAAGAAATGGGGCCAATATCCCCTGCTTCTTGCAGTAGGCGGCAAAGTATAGATGTTGAGAGTGGCATGGGAGGTCATGTTGTGAGGGGTCAGCCTCTGCATACCAAGACCGGTGATGAGGACAGCAGTGACGATGAAACACAAATAGATGATGATGTAGCTGACCGCACTTGGGAGCCGGGTGAGGCAAGGGCTTCATCATCGTCAGGAGAAGAGGGCGTCAGCTTGCGCGTCAGGCAGCGGCGCAGCCAGCAAGTGGGTTTTGTGGCCGTGAGTCAGCAGGGTAGCAGCAGTGTGAGGTCGGGAGCCAAGCGGCCACGGGGTAAAAAACCCGCTTCGCAGGTCCAAGAAAGTAGCGGCACAGGGGCTCAGCGAGGCAGCGGCGGCAGTAGTCACTCAGTGCGGAGCGTTGGCGGTAAAATCCGATACTCGGCGGTGTGGCAGTTCTTTGCTAAGACACCGGAGGAGCCGAATATGGGTATATGTAGAATCTGTAAGCAGAAAGTGAAGCGTGGCCAGGGAGCTAACGTTGGCACCACGGCCCTGCGTCAACACATGCAGCGTCACCATCCGGTGGCCTGGGAGAAACGTGGCTCAGATGTGGTAGTCCATCCTGCTGCCGCAGCAACAGCAGCAGCAGCGCCCAGTGGCACGCATGCCATTGCAGCCAGTCAAGGCTCCACCACCTCTGCAGAAGGGAGCTGTTTCTCTTTGACATCATCTCCCGGTCCAGATGCTCCTGCTCCTCGCTACTCATGGCGCCAGCAGTCGTTCAGCGAGGCGATTGCAAAGAGACAACAGTATGCGTCCAACCATCCTAAGGTGCAGCAGCTGACCGTGCTCCTGTCCAAGTTGTTGGTACTGCAGTCCCTCCCTTTCCAAATGGTGCACCGTTCAGAGAACTAATGGCTTGTGCCGAGCCGAGATGGAGAGTTCCAAGCCGTAATTTCTTTTCCAAAAAGGCAGTACCAGCACTTCATAAATATGTAGAACAGAAGGTGGGCCAGTCCTTAAGCTTATCGGTTTGTTCCAAGGTGCACGGCAGCGCGGACATCTGGAGCTGTAACTACGGTCAGGGCCAGTACATGTCCTTTACGGCCCACTGGGTGAATGTGCTTCCGGCCCAGGCACACCAACAACTTGGACAGGAGACGCCGCTTTCTCCTCCACATTGTCAAACTGCTGCTCCTGCGCCAATGTCCGCCTCCTCCTCCTCCACCACCACCACCATCTCAGCCTCCACAAGTACTGCTCCATCATACCACATGTGTAGGGCACAGCGGTGTCACGCAGTTCTACACCTGGCTTGCCTCAGCGAACGAAGTCACACGGAGAGGAACTGCTCCGCGTCATGCAGCAAGAAATCGATGTGTGGCTTTCTCCGCGCCAACTGCAAATCGGAACCATGGTGACGGACAATGGGAGGAACATGGTGTCCACGCTGCACCGAGGAGGGATGGTCCATGCGCCCTGCATGGTGCACGTGTTCAATCTGGTTGTGAAAAGGTTCCTAAAGTCTTCCACCGATCATCAGAAGATTCTGAAAATGGCCAGGAAACTGTGCATGCACTTCATCCATTCGTACAAAGCCAGGAACACCCTCCTCGAGTTGCAGCGGCAGAACGGCCTCCCCCAACACACTCTGATATGCGATGTTTCCACCCATTGGAATTCCAGCCTGCACATGTTGGACCGACTGTATGAACAGAGAAAGGCCATTAACGATTTTTTGATGATCCAGGCAGACAGAAGTACTCCCCTGTGTAACTTTGATGTCAGCCAGTGGCGAGCTCATGCGTGACACCTGCCGTTTGTTGAGGCCATTCGAGGAGGCGACGTTATTTGTCAGTCGCCAGGACTACGGGATGAATAACGTCATTCCACTGCTTCATGTCCTGGAACAGATGCTGAAAAATATGTCTGGGCAGGGGACTGGAGACGTGGCGACTACATCTCGTGGCCACATGAGTCCGGTGGGGACTGAAATGTAGGAGAAGGAGGAGGACATTGGAGCAGAAGCATTGTCTAGTGAAATGAGTGGATTTTCTACCCAGGTGACAAGAGAGGAGGAGCAGGAGCAGCTGGAGGAGGTGGATGGAAATGAGGAAGACGAGGCAGATGACCCCCAAGCACCGTGGCAGTATACAGTGGAAATGGAGGCAGGGAGCCCCTCGGAGTCACTTGTGCAGATGACCCGCAGCATGCTTATTTGCCTGGCTAGTGACAGCCGAATAGTCAGCATCCGGCAGAGGGATGACTTCTGGCTCTCCACCCTATTGGACCCTCGCTACCGGTCCAAAATGGGAGCTTTTTTCCCAGCTATTGAGAGGGAGGACAAACTCAAATACTATAGGGAAATCCTCCGTAATCAGTTGGCCGCTGCCTATGTGCGGCATCGTCCCTCCTCTGACAGGTCTGACGCGGGGGTTCCTCAGCGCTCACGTACTACTGCCGCGGCGGCTTGGGGGAAGGTGGGGGGGTAGGAGCAGTACCAGCTCCATCAGCAGTAACCTAAGTCTGGAGTCACTGATGAGCAGCTTCCTTCATCCGCCTAGTGAGGAGGGTAGTCGCCAGCAGCAGCAGGACCTGGAGCAGTCCCTGAACCAACAGGTGGTGGCCTACTTGGACAGCACTCTGCCACCCCAGTTAGAAGATCCGCTGGAACTACTGGGCAGCCAAACTGGATGTGTGGCGCAACTTGCCGAGTTTGCAGTGGAGAAGCTGTTCCTGCCCGGCCAGTAGTGTGGCATCAGAGCGGGTGTTCAGTGTGGCAGGGGCCATCGTTAGCCCAAGGAGAACCCGCTTGTCCACGGGAAATGTGGAACGACTGACCTTTGTCAAGATGAATCAGGCGTGGATCGGCCAGGATTTCCACACACCAATGCCTTAGGCGTCAGACTACATCAGCCATGACGCCTCACCCAAACTGTGAGAAATGAGTCTGGGTTCAAACTACCTGCCTCAGCCACTATTCTGATGCCGCCACCCGCCTGATGCCACACATCTGCTGACAGTTTCTCCATCTGCCAACATCCACTTTACCAGGGATGGTATTGCCACCCAACCTCCACATGTCATTGTGCCACTGTCTGACCTCATGCTGCTGCTGTGGCTGCTGCCGTGACCTCCACACTGTGTCATTGTCCCACTCTGTGGCCTACTCCTGTTTTTGCCACCTCCAGAATGTCATTATGCCACTGTCTGACCTCATGCTGCTGCTGCCATGACCTACACACTGTGTCATTGTCCCACTCTGTGGCCTACTCCTGTTTTTGCCACCTCCAGAATGTCATTGTGCCACTGTCTGACCTCATGCTGCTGCTGTGGCTGCTGCTGTGACCTACACACTGTGTCATTGTGCCACTGTCTGACCTCATGCTGCTGCTGCCGTGACCTACACACTGTGTCATTGTGCCACTGTCTGACCTCATGCTGCTGCTGTGGCTGCTGCCGTGACCTACACACTGTGTCATTGTTCCACTCTGTGGCCTACTCCTGTTTTTGCCACCTCCAGATTGTCATTGTGCCACTCTCTGACCTCATGCTGCTGTGGCTGCCGCCGTCACCTCCACACTCTGTCACTGATGTTGCCACCTGAGCCCTCAGCTTGTTTTTTTCCAGCTGTCGCTCGCATGACTTTATCAGGCTACATTTCCCCTTCAGTTTTTTTGGTCAGTTTTGCCCTCTTAAGTGCCCAGGAATTTTATAGTGAAGCGATTCTAAGAGTGGCGGCAGTCATCTGCGTGTCATACTAAAACACAACATTGTATGAATACCAAACCAAGCTCCCTCTGCATATTTAAGCATGGCCAAACGTTCTACAGCACCTGCAGGCTCTGTGCACGCTGGAAATAGCTGCTTTTTAACGTGATTCGTGCCGAAGTAATTCGGAACGAAGTTATTTTTTGCTGAGAAATTCGGCGAAGTGAACAAACTGAATTTCGGGAAATTCGCCCATTCTCTAGTTATAATGGGTCACTGTCGCTCCTATTCTGATTGGCTGGTTTCTGCCAACCAATGAGAATAGCTTACAGAATTTGAATAACTGTATTTCCCGGCAATTTCCAAGATCCTAATTCCTGATGTAGTGCCGTTCTAGATTTTTGGAAAGTGATTTTTGTATTATTTTTTTTTAGAAGGTTTGAGCTCTTTTTCTGATAATGTTTTAGACCTAATAAAGGCGATTTTTTGGAATCATACTCCATGCCGCACGGAGCTGAGCGCCGAGATTTCTTTTGCGATCTTCTGTGTTTCCTCTCATGTTCTGTTCTCACTTCACTTCGCCTCCGTCGGAGCATTTAGACCAGAATCAACCAGGTCTGCCTGTCGGAGCTGCCGAGCGCTGCAACGCACCACACTTTGCCGACTCGCGATCGTACATGCCTCGGAGTTTTCGAGCTCGCCACGTCCCACCCCAGAACGCCCATACCACGCCCACTCCGCGCCCATTACACGCCCCTTCATGCAGGGCGCATCTGAAAGTGGCGCACGCTGCGCCTAACACCGCATCCCTGCGACTGACAGCGGATTCGGGCTGGTGAGGCGCAGGATACGCCAAAAAACAGGCGAAAAGCCCGTTCATACATGTCGCCCTATATGTTTTATTGAAATGTAAAAACAAAAAAAAGTGTTTTGTACCCAAAGTTGGATACTTCGTAATATCTAACAATAACACAAATGACCTGTGTGTATAAAGGAAACTGATAAAACATTGACAGCTAAATGATCCAACAGCTGAGTTGCGGGAGATAATTGTAATACTACAAAGCACAATGCAACTTCAAAAAAACTTTCAGATTATAGCAACAATTGGTTATATTTTATGATGGTATAAGGATAGTGTTACAATTTAAAACACCTTTAAAATAACTTAAAACCATCGGTATTTTGAATGATCTGGAATGAACTTGAATTAGTGACAGTCAGTCCCTAGATGTCGCTATTATTAGTATAGTCCTATAGTGTTATCCATGGCATTCATGTCTGCCAGAGATTATTGGTGGTTTAATGTATATTGTATCAAGCTATTTGTTACACTAGAAAACAGAACTACTATGCATTGCCTATTAGATATTTAATTGTTGAACAACTTTTAGATGCCTGAAATACACACAATTTATTCTATTTAAAAAATTTCTGTTCTGATTTTACCTATTTTAATTATGTTTTTAATTAATTGCTCTGTTAGATAATTTGATAAATTATTTGATTCATTCTGTGGCTTCATTAAGGCCGAACGGAGCAAAAGATTGTATATGGAATATCCAGTACATTTCTTTGTGATTTAAAACTTGAGAACGGTCTGGTGTGTCCTCAGGAATAAATCTATCGGTGTGACATCCAGGAGTGATGAATCAGTATTATGTTTGATTAGGAAGTGTTTTGTCAGACTGTGCATTAAAAAACCTCTTTTAATGTTAAATCTGTAGTTATTAATTCTTTCCCTAAGTTTCTGGGTGGTACACCCGATTATATTGATAGTGGAATGGACATTCTGGGAAATATATCACAAAAGAATCCTCGCATGTTAGATTATATCTCAAAGAAAAAATCTGTCCCATTTTAGTAGAGTTAAATGTTTTTCTTTGGGTGATAATTGAGCAATTTAAACATCTATTTTTATTGTATTTATTACTGAGTTTTTGCACTTTTGACTTTTATATTTGTATTTATATTATCTGAACATGTTCTGCTAGGAGCTAAGATTTCTTTTATCGTGACCGCTCTCCTAAATATTAGAGACCGAATAGGGAGAATCTCCGTATTCTAATGTGGGTCACTCCTTAAGATGTACCAATGTTTTTATAGAATATGGTCACTCTCCTTATGACCTGTATTATATCTGGTAATGCAACAATGTCACATATAACTCATCTATTGGATCATTTAGCTGTAAGGGCATATCCCCACGGCAGAGGACAAATACCGGCCAGTTTATCCGACCGGTATTTGTCCTGTTTCAGTGCCGTCCCCTCGGCCGGGTGTGGGGCGGGCGGCTTTTCTCCGAAATGAACAGAGAAAAGCCCTCTCTCTTCGAATAGGCATGCACAGATTCCATCCGAAAACCGGATAGAAGAATGTGCATGTTCAATGTTTTTCGGGCGGCCGGCGGGCGGAAAAACCGCCGGGCGGAAAACCCGTGCAGTGGGGACTGCTGCACGGGTTTTCCATAGAGCCCCATTGTGCTCGTTTGCATCCGGTTTTTCAGACGGTCTGCAAAACCGCAAACCGTCTAAAAAAATGGCCAAAAACCCTTGCTGTGGGGACATACCCTAAATCTTTTTTCAGGTTTTTGTACATTTTGGAACCACTACAATTGTTACCTTTCTGTGAGTAAAAGTTATGTGCAAGTAATTTAAGTGTCCCCGCTATCTCACAGATGTGCTGCTTCCTCTTTGGGGGGCCCTCCATCTGGCTCCTCACTATAATAAGAGCTTTGCCCCTATACCCCAGCTCAGTTCTGTTACTACAGCTTACACCTGTTGTAACTTAGTAAATAGGTGTTTCTATAGTTCACTTTTACTTATACTGTGCTGTACTATATACTGTGTCTTTAAAAATGTTTTTGCACTATTTTTATCTTGGAAAATTGGCAACACATAAAACAGAACACATTGCTGTCTCATTTCCTACCAGAGGTCAGTGATTTTAGTTCAGGTCTCTACTACTTTTTCCAAATCCAAAATGTGTTATTTGGAAAAATCTGTTTTATCTAAAGAGATTTTCATTGAATCACATTCCATGGCTCTTTCAAGCTCTAACACTTGAGAGTTCAACAGAACAGTCACAAATTTGTATAAAACAGTGAATTTCCAAAAATGACAATATTTGGGGGGTAGTCTTTATGCCCATGGACGGCGTGAAAGATTTGGTGTGGCGCGGTCTGTTGTTTTAAGCTGTATGCAGGAAATGAGATAACTAAGTCATTTATAAATGTCCTTTCAAATAAAACCTGACTATTTTAACGATATCTTCAGCAAATGTTTACATAGCTATTAATCACTTTCAAGGACCCTCCACGATAGATCCATCAGAACATTTAGCTGGAAGTGATTAATATGGGTTATTTTAGTACACAATTACAGGGCTGGGATGGAATTGAGGATTTTGAGCTTTGTTTTTGCTAAAGACTCAATAACATAACTAACAGCAAATAAATAAAGGAAATAGATCATTAGAAGTGTTGTCTGAGAGTAAAAAGAAAGGCCTGTTTTCTTATTTGGAAACAGCACCACTCTTGTC
Organism: Phyllomedusa bahiana; assembly: GCA_025379985.1. NCBI lineage: Eukaryota > Metazoa > Chordata > Amphibia > Anura > Hylidae > Phyllomedusa > Phyllomedusa bahiana. Next base: position 31,307 of record JAODAL010036143.1, read on the forward strand.
CATGGGTTGCATCTGGTATTGGGGTTACACTCCAGTTAAATGGAAGAGACTAAGGGGATGTTCACACGGCAGTTTTCAATTCGTTTTTCAATCCAAAAAATGGAACGTATCCAAACACGTACCCAAAGTGTGGTACGTTTGGATACATTTTCTGTGCAGCAGAAGCACACCCTATAGTTTTAAATAGGATGTCTGCTGTGTAAAACTGATCAAGAATTGGCATGGAATTTCTTTGATGGGATCCGTTTTACGCATCCGAAAGATGCATGCAAAACACATATCGTCTAAACAACGATGCATGTTTTACATTGCTTTCAATGTAAAATCACCCTGAACATTGTTGAATACATTTTGGGGTTTGTTTTTTGGTATGTAAAGCATACCCAAAAAAGCATTCAAAAACGCTGTGTGAACATACTCTAAGTGTACTTTCACACGGAGCGTTTTATGGTGCATTTTTTTGCTTTCACGCGGTGCGGTTTTAACTGCACTTCAATTAAACTGCCTTTATTACCAGCAAGCTTCTTTCAGTTATCTAAATTGTTTCAAGTGAGTAATCAATACTGTGTTTGAAATCTTGTGGATTACAAACACAGTAATCTATTGATAACTTTCCAAACAGTAAGGGCTTGTCCCCACTGCACAGATTTTCACCTGGTTTTTCAAACGTTTTTTGGTTTTGAAAACCGTCTGCAAACTGGGTGACAACTTTTATTAAGGATCTCTATGGAAAACCCGCACAGTGGGATTTCCGACCGGTATTTGCACTGTGCCGTCTGAACGGCCCCTTAAAATAACTGAAAGAAGCTTGCTGGTAATAAAGGCAGTTTAATTGCAGTGCAGTTAAAACCGCAGCGTGTGAAAGCAACGTAAGGCTATGTCTACACTACAATGTTAAAATGCCGTCCAAAATCCAACAGCATTTTAACATCGCTGAATGTGTTTTTTGGTGTGGATTTGCGATAAAAAGCGATGTCAGTTTTCAGATTTGCTGTTGGCCCTGTACATTGAATGTACGGGAATCCGTCAGCAACCTGCGGAAGATCCAGCAGGTTTGAAAATCCGCTGGAATCCTGCAGATTTTAAAACCGACCGGAAAAAATCTGTGCTGTGTAGACTTAAGTACGGATTTTTCATTGCGGTCTACACAGCACTGGGTACAGTTGGATTTTCGGCACATTCTAAATACTAAATCCAATGATGTGTAGACATAGCCCTAGAGTATACTCTCACATCAGATTTTGATGTGGAATCTGACACGTGGAATTCTGCGTTGTATCAAAATCTGCATGAAACGCATGCCCTATTCATCTTAATGTAAAATCTATGTCATAATTCACCCTGTGATCTACAGTGTGGGTTTTTCCACCATGGTGTCACGTCAGAGGAGGTGCAGTGGGCCCTGACTGCCACCCAGCCCACTGTCCCTGCCTACTTGGCGTGCTGCCCTAGATGGCAGACCCCAACTGGACGACAGTCCCTACGCTGCTAAGTGCAGGGCCATCAGGGAAAACGCAATGTCAAACGGTCCGAGTCGGTAACGGTCAATAACGCCAAAGCCACAAACAGAATCCGAAGAATAAACAGGAAACAAGCCGAGGGTCATACACGAGCGGAAGCGAAGTACATAAACAGAGTCCAAAACGAAGTCTAGGCAGGCCGAGGTCAATAACAGAGGAAACACTATCAAAATACACAAGAAAATCACAGGGACACCTATCACAGGCAAAGCCTGAGAGGACTGAGCCAGTTTAAATAGTTTTCCCAGACACCGCCCCAGCAGCTGATTGGTGCGGCGTCCGGGCCCTTCGATTGGCCTGACCGCAACACCCCTTGCTGGGAGAGGCTGCAGAGCTGTCACTCCTGAGCTCCCCAGCAGCACTTCTCCCAGGGCGTCGGTCCAGAGCAGAGGGTTTAACCCTTACTGGGTGTTGTTGCACATAAACAGAAGGCTGCCTGCCTGGACGTATGACAGTACCCCCCCCCCCTTTTAGGAGAGGCCACCGGATTCTCCCCTGGTTTGGGTTTCTCTGGATGAGCCTCGTGGAATTCCCTAATAAGGGCCTTTGCATGTATAGATCTAGCAGGAACCCACGACCTCTCCTCAGGACCGTATCCCTTCCAGTGCACTAGGTACTGTAACGAGTTTTTCACTCTACGCGAATCCAGGATTTGAGCAACCTCGTACTCTAACTCCCCCTCAACTTCAACTGGAGGAGGAGGTTTGGGAGGCGGAATAACCGAAGGCACGTACCTCTTCAGGAGAGAGCAGTGGAATACATTATGTACACGGAAACCAGAGGGTAACTTTAGGCGGTACGTCACAGGATTAATTCGCTCCAAAATGATATAGGGACCCACAAAGCGCGGAGCCAGCTTCCCCGAAGGGACCTTTAGACGAAGATTTCGGGTAGACAACCACACCTTATCCCCAACATTAAAACCTCCAGAACAAAGACATCTCTTATCACTTATCTCCTTCTGGATGCTCTGGGCATTCACCAAGTTCTTCTGAACTTGGGCCCAGACTGTGCACAGATCATTCAAGATAGCATCCACCCCACTGTGATCAGAAGTAACACCGAACCATGACGAGTGTCTAGGGTGGAAACCATAGTTGCAGAAAAACGGCGAAACACCAGACGAGCTACTATCCTGATTATTTATTGCGAACTCGACCAAAGGTAAGTATTTAACCCAGTCTCCCTGCTGATCGGACACAAAAACACGGAGTTTTCTGCGTAAACCGTTTGATTCACTCTCTCCGTCTGCCCATTAGTCTCAGGATGAAAGGCAGAGGAGAAGGACAGGGTGATGCCCAGAGCCTTACAGAGAGCTCTCCAAAAACAGGAGACAAACTGAACTCCTCTGTCAGACACAATATTCTCGGGTAACCCATGCAGTTTAATGATATGTTTAATAAAAAGCTCGGCCAGCTTTTTGGACGATGGTAATGCTTTTAATGGAATCAGATGACACATCTTACTAAACCGATCAACAACCACCCAAATGACAGTGTTACCCTCAGAGGTAGGAAAATCAGTCATAAAATCCATAGAAATGTGAGTCCATGGCCAGTCTGGTATAGGCAGAGGACAAAGTTCACCAGGAGGCCGAGTTCTGGGAACCTTTGCCCGAGCACAGATGTCGCAGGCTGTCACATAGGCCCCCACATCACGAGCCAAAGATGGCCACCAATAATTTCAGGAAATAAGTTTCTTAGTGCCAGCCACTCCGGGATGTCCTGATAACACAGAATCGTGTAATTCTTTTAATAAACGTAACCAAAACTGGGTGGGGACAAAGACTTTAGAAACAGGGCAATCAACAGGTCTCCTCTCCTGGTGGGCCTTGATCTCAGTGGCCAAGTCGGGGGAAGTAGCTGAGACCACCGTCTCTTTGGGTAAAATGGGCACCGGATCATCCCGAGATGAGTGACTGGCACAGAAACTTCTTGACAATGCGTCAGCTTTAACATTCTTAGAACCTGGTCTATAGGTAACCACAAAGTTAAAGCGAGTGAAGAATAATGCCCAATGTGCCTGACGAGGGTTTAACCTCTTAGCACTCTCTAAAAAGGTCAGGCTCTTATGGTCAGTTAGGACCGTGACTTGGTGTTGGGCGCCTTCGAGGAATGGCGCCACTTCCTCGAAGGCCCACTTAATCGCCATCAATTCTCGGTTGCCAACATCATAATTCCTCTCTGCAGGGGAGAATTTACGAGAGAAGAAGGCACAAGGACGGAGATTAGTCAGAGCAGCCGACCCCTGAGACAGAACCGCCCCTACTCCAAACTCAGAAGCATCTACCTCCACCACGAAGGGCTTGGTATGGTCGGCTTGAACCAGCACCGGGGCCGTGACAAAACACTGCTTAAGTTTCTCGAACGCCTCTAAGGCCTCGGGTTGCCACTTACTGAATTTACTCCCTTTTAGTCATATCAGTCAGTGCCGGACGAGCACAGAAAAATTTCGAATAAATTTCCGATAATAATTAGCGAAACTAGGCACCGCTGTAAGGCTTTCAGGGAGGACGGACGAACCCACTCAAGAATTGCCTGGACCTTCCAGGATCCACACGAAATGAGTTAGGTGTTAAAATATATCCCAGGAAAGGTACCTCCTGAACACCGAAAACACATTTCTCAAGTTTGACAAATAAACTATTTACCTTCAAAATCTGCAGAACCTGCCGCACATGTTGTACGTGCGCACCCCAGTCCTGTGAATAAATCAAAATGTCATTCAGATAAACGACCATACAACGACCAATAAGTTCCCGGAAAACATCATTTACAAGGTTCTGGAAGACAGCAGAGCATTGCATAACCCAAAAGGCATAACAAGGTATTCAAAATGACCTTCCGGGTATTAATGCTGTCTTCCATTCGTCCCCCCTCTTTAATCCGAATAAGGTTTATAAGCCCCTCTCAGGTCCAATGTTGAAAACCACTTGGCTCCCTGAATCTGATTAAAAAGATCATGAAATAAAGGTAAAGGGTATTGGTTATTTAACGTTACCTAGTTCAGTTCCAGGTAGTCAATACATGGACAGAGGCTACCATCTTTTTTCTTAACGAAAAAGAACCCCGCACCCATAGGGAACACCGAGGGTCGGATATGACCCTTCTGTAGACTTTCTGCTATATACTGCTTCATAGCAAGTCTTTCTGGCCCCGACAGATTGTATATCCTGCCTTTGGGAAATCTCACCCCCGGCAATAGTTCAATAGCACAATCATAGGGCCTATGCGGGGGCAACTGCTCAGACTGGGTCTTGGAAAACACCACAGCTAAGTCACGAATAAAGGCAGGAATCTGCTCTACTTCCATATTACCAAGAATGACTGGGAGACATTTATTAACACACTGCTTACCCCACCTGACTAGTTCTCCAGACTTCCAGTCAATCACTGGGTTGTGTTTTTGAAGCCAGGGCAGCCCTAACACAACGTCAGCAGGTAAGCCCTCCATGATAAACAGAGTGCACCTCTCCGTATGCATAGACCCCACCAGCATCTCAAGCTCAGGAGTGCAATGTTGGATCCTCCCCTTGAGCAACGGGGTAGAATCTATCGCAACCACCTGCACTGAATCTGATAGGGACCTCCAGGGAAGGCCCAAACGCTTAACAAATGATGAGGCCACGAAATTAGAGGCCGATCCCGAATCCACAAAGGCACTCCCAGAACCAGACATGGAAAGATATGAAATCTTAACTGGAAGCAATAATTTTTTCGACACCATAGGAAATACCTGTTCGCCTAGGTGACCTTCCCACGAGTCACCTAGGCGTTGGGAGTTTTCCGGCTGGGCCTTCTTCTAGGGACACTCACGGATGAGGTGACCTTCTCTGCCGCAGTAGTAGCAGGGTCCCTGAGTGCGGCGAGATGTCCTGCGGTCCTTGACGCTGCCCGCAGAAGAGGCCCCTATCTGCATGGGCTCCTCCAAGGGGCTCTCTGCTCCAGCTGGTTCAGGGGTGGTGGCAGAACGGAGCATCGGAGTGAAGCGGGGCAACGGGGTAAGTGACTTCTCCCGACATCTCTCCCTAAACCGTCTGTCCAACCGTACCGCCAGAGCCATGGCATCATCCAGCGTGCCAGGGTTTGGGTACGCCACCAACAAGTCCTTCACATGGTCGGCTAGCCCCAATCTAAACTGGCACCGGAGGGCTGGGTCATTCCACCCTGATGGAACACACCAACGCCGGAATTCTTGAACAATACTCTTCTACTGTCCTCTGCCTGTTTTAAACGAGGTGAGCTGAGTCTCGGCCACTGCCGCCCTATCGGAGTCGTCAAAAAGTAACCCCAAGGATTCAAAGAATCGGTCCTCAGAAGACAACTCGGGCGAGTCAGGGGATAAAGAGAACGCCCACTCCTGAGGGGCCCCTTGGAGAAGGGATATAATAATTCCCACTCTCTGCTCCTCATTCCCCGAGGAATGTGGGCGGAGACGAAAGAACAACCGGCAACCCTCCTTAAACGTTTGAAACGCCCTCCTGTCACCTGAGAACTTATCGGGTAACTGGATAGGGGGTTCCCCAACAGGGGAAAGGGATGCCGGTGGGCCCTGGGGCTGAGGGGCACCCTGGGAGGTCTCCTGCTGCTGAACTCTCAGTGCAAGATCCTGGACCAACTGGGTGAGCCCCTACATCTGTTCTACCAATGCAGTCATGGGGTTCATAGTGCTTGGAGAGCAGTAAATGTCGGCCTGTGATACTGTCACGTCAGAGGAGGTGCAGTGGGCCCTGACTGCCACCCAGCCCACTGTTCCTGCCTACTTGGCGTGCTGCCCTAGATGGCAGACCCCAACTGAACGACAGTCCCTACGCTGCTAAGTGCAGGGCCGTCAGGGAAAATGCAATGTCAAACGGTCCGAGTCGGTAACGGTCAATAACGCCAAAGCCACAAACAGAATCCGAAGAATAAACAGGAAACAAGCCGAGGGTCATACACGAGCAGAAGCGAAGTACATAAACAGAGTCCAAAACGAAGTCTAGGCAGGCCGAGGTCAATAACAGAGGAAACACTATCAAAATACACAAGAAAATCACAGGGGAACCTATCTCAGGCAAAGCCTGAGAGGACTGAGCCAGTTTAAATAGTTTTCCCAGACACCGCCCCAGCAGCTGATTGGTGCGGCGTCCGGGCCCTTCGATTGGCCTGACCGCAACACCCCTTGCTGGGAGAGGCTGCAGAGCTGTCACTCCTGAGCTCCCCAGCAGCACCTCTCCCAGGGCGTCGGTCCAGAGCAGAGGGTTTAACTCTTACTGGGCATTGTCGCACATAAACAGAAGGCTGCCTGCCTGGACGTATGACACATGGATTTGAAATTTTAAAAAAATCACTTTTTTGATGTGGGATCTAAAAAAAAATACACATCAAGCAACCTGAACATATATTGGCCCAATTAAAATGGGCCTAATCCGTACCTAGATCCATGGCTAAAACTTCTGGAAAGTAAGTGTCCACAACAAAAAATTAAGGGAGACATGTATGAAAACTGTCTAGGTGCAAGACTTTCTTTGTTGCCCTTAGCAACAATAAAGTACCAATACTAATGAGCTGTCGTGAAAACCTATGTTGTAAACACTCAAAAATTATAGACCAACAGAATAGGTGTGTACAATTAAAAAACATTTATAACTTTTAAGTTAAGTTGTATTAAATATTATAATGTGACTATCAACTGGTCTGATTAAGTCCTAATCGTGAAAGGCGAGGAATGGAAAAACCTTAGCTCGCCCTAAGAGCTCTATGCTGGCCCTAGAGAGAATCATACGGAGAAACCCGTTCCCGTTTAGGACGACCGTCAGGACCTCCCCACTATATGCTCTTACACTACACAACCCTTCAATGAAAATGAAGTCCCAACATGTTCATACCGCACCAAATATTCTCACGGGGGACAGATGTGGCAAAATTATGAAAATCACCACATTGACAAAGAATATACTTGTGTGGACAATATATGTAAAGTGCAATACTCTGATTGCTGTCCAGAATATATTGGGTATCTCCAAAGGTTAAGAACAGTGTAACTACCCCCATAGTACAATCGAGATAATAGGATGTTGAAGTAGAGTAAGGTAGTCCAATGTGTATCTCAATCTAATGACACTATTGAAATCCTAAGGGTAGCACACCGGTAGATACGGTGTCTGACGGATAATCACCTGCTCAGTTGGCGCCTCTTAGCAAACATGAGAGACATTTAATTTTGTGCAGCACTATTTGAATGAAAGGGGAGTCTGATGTGGTTGCTTGGGAATCACAACAGAAAGTCTTAGACTCTAACAGTTTTCATACATAAGTGGAAAACTTTGGTTTTGCCATGAATTAATGAGGTTTTAAAGGGTTGTTCCCCTCAGAGTTTCATAGATGCACTGTCTACTCTGGTAGACGGTCTGTAATTAGACATATAGAGCTCCATGCATTCACTCAGTGTATTCATCCGTGTTTTCAGTCTGCTAATTTAATTTAGATTAGCTGCTTGAAGCTTCTCTGAAACACAGTTAGCAGTGAGATTTATCTCAAGTAATAACAGCAGTAATTACAGCTTTTGTCTGAAGTTCAGATAACACACATGCTCTCTCTCTGGGTGCCACAACCTTGGATGATGTCACCACTGCTACACACAAAACAAACAGCAGGGGAAAAGGAAAAAACGGGCGGTCACGGGGAACCAATAGAGCCCGGAAGGTGAAAAATCATTTTTAGTGGGAAAAGTCTTATTTAGGTTTCCCCACATTTTGAAACTATTCTTGTAGTGAGACAACCCCCTTTTTGGGAGCATACCCAAATTGCAATCTTGCATGTACATGAGCAGGTTCGATTTGGGGGAAATAAATTTTTAGTACGTGTGCCACCAACTTTTTAAAACATTATTTTTGCCAGTCTGATTATACCATAAATCCTGTAAATAGTTTCTCTAACAATCTATGCAGACATAATTGAGAGGATTTATTAAAGAGGTATAGCCATCTGGTATATTCCTTTCTGAGGCCAGTTTGTCGTGAACTTTGAGCCAGCCTCAGAGAACAGGGAGATGAACGTGTTTGTGCAGTTCTCTACATACATTACTATAGGAGTTACAAATAGAAGTAGTGAGTGTGCTTGGCTAGATTTCAAACTCCTATAAACATTAATGTAGGAGAGCTGTACAAGTTCAGCATTCTTCCCATTCTCTAAAGCTGGAATATAACGAGCTATGAGCTGGCCTTAGAATAGAATATACCACATCTGGCTGTTTTCAATCTTCATAGCCTTTTCACTTCATTTGCAGGCTGTGCGTGGTTCTACATCATTGCTTGACATTTCAGCTCTGCTAGCCAATATTTCTAACTATAATAAGACTGCTATAAATGTGAGCTGGCATAGCTGCATTTGTCACGAGCTTTTAGTGAGAGAGAAAAACGTACATGTTGCAAGACACTTTGTTAGCTGCTGAACGACTCTGGCTTTGATGTAAATACACAGATATATGCTCTGCAGACCTGACAGGATGGTACAAGGCTGCTCCCAGTTCAATAACTCTAAAGGTTAATGTTAAGATCAGGTTGAAGATAAGATCAGGCTTGGACTGGCCCACAGGTGAGTAGAGGAAACCCCCGGTGGCCTTCTGGGCATTACAGACCTCTTTCAGAAAAAAAGAGGAAGAAAGCAAGAGGCAAAGTGTAAGGCAAAGTCATTTGCAGTCTTGGGCAGTAGCTTCAGAAAGGGCCCTAAGAGTGAACTTCATTGATGGGCCCCAAGAATCAAGTTCACTGATTTGCCCTAAGAATCAACTCAACTGATGGGCCCCAAGAATCAACTTTACTGGTGAGCCCCAGACACCTCAGTCCATCGCTGCATATGATCAGAGATGGAGAAGCAAACTCCATCTTACTAATAAAACACAGCAAGGAGTAATTTCATCAGCCTGGCCGCTGCTAGAGAAGTGGTTGGTAACTAGAGAAGCTTGTGTAAATGAGCAGGTGATAAGATCTGCTCTCAATCTGAAATAAAGCAAAACAGGAAAAGAAATGTATTTGCTACTATAAATCGCAATATTCATCCTGACGAAAAGTTATGTCCAGCGGGATGACAAGATAGTTACTTTACTAAGGTAAAGCCATACGGAGGGTAAAACACGCACAAGCTGGACGTAACTTTTCTTCAGGATGGAGATTGCTATTTATGTTATACCGTGACAGTTGGCGGTGTCTAAAGCGTGGAGGAAGTTATTGCTGGTTTGTTTGTACTGGGACTCGTGAGTACTTTGTGAGCTCCATTTATTTTCTTTGTATTTGGTAATAGTCTTCATTTTCTACATGTTAAAAGCTAATCAATGAGATGGGAATACCCTTTAAGTCCTATGTTTTATATTCTGACTTTAATAGAAACAGCGCTGGAATAGAATGCACCAATTGTATAAAATGTTTGACTTATTATTACATCTCTTTGAACTTTGTACGCCTGAAACTGAAATCTATGCTAGCTATGACTTGGCGTACATTTGGTGTAATTGAAGCCAATCTCTGGGGTAAATTATAATTAAAGTGTCAGACCATGCCCTGTCCTTTCCACTAAGACCCACCCTTGTTTTGAAAAACTGGCAAGAGCAACCTATGGCTGCTAAAAAGTCGATCCACAGAAACTGTCACATAGAAATAATAAAACAACTTTTAATAATACTGAAATAATATTGAATACACAATTAGTATATACTACAAGACCTAAACAATCCCTACTACCACCCCTACAACTAAGCTATTCCCTGCCTAACAGAAAATTAATTTAGGGTACCCGCCCCAAGAAGGGCAACACAATGATCCTTATACGGCTGAGAGAAAAAGGCACTATAGCTATCACAAAATTAGAAATTGATAACCAACACCAGACAGGTGCTATAGATCTCAAAACAAGATATTTCTATCTATAGAAAAGACACAACAAATGCCCACTTAATGGGTACTCAATAGGGCCTTGCCAAACCCTTTTCCACTTAACGCAAAACAGTATAATCCACACACACCAATATGATGCAAATATATATTATATATATATTATATATATATATATATATATAACATACACCGTATATACTCGAGTATCAGCTGACCCGCATATAAGTCGAGGCACCTACTTTTGCCACAAATAACTGGAAAAACGTATTGACTCGAGCATAAGCCTAGGGTGGAAAATGCAGCGGCTACTGCTAAATTTCAAAAATAAAAATGGATACCAATAACCCTTTTATAGGAGGTATTG
>JAODAL010036144.1:0-42058 GCA_025379985.1 Phyllomedusa bahiana
GGAGGGGGGGGTGAATGGCCCCCCCCCCACGCTACAGCCGTTCAGAAAAAAAGCCAATAAAACTGCAAAGCGCTATACTTAAAAACACAAACATAAAAAAACCTTGGTTATTATCTTTATGTGACTTTTCCCCACCAAGGTCCGGTTCCTTTGGGGGCCCCACTATGCAGTTTCTTGCTGCCCTTTTTGCTTTGTGGAAAGACCGGGCTGTCCCCCTGGACCGATCTTCTGAACCCCGGAACTTCCCTACTGTTTTTAGTAACCTAGGGGGAATCCTTCAAAAAACCCCCTATCTTTCTGTGTTGCTTACACCCGGGACGCATTTTCTGTGGAACTAAAGTCTAACATCCTCTCCAACTGCCCCGTGTAAATTTTCCCTCTATCTGTTTATTGAATGGTACGATTTTTGATAAAACTTGTAGTTTGGCTGCATCTCCCGCTGTGACAAAAGGCCTAATTGTCTACCCCCCATCCCCTTTTTAAAATCCTTCCTCCCGCTCACCAATTCCCCATCCCCCACCCCCCACTCCCAATTACCTGGGAAGAGTAGATGCTTGTTATTTAAGCATGCCCAAATCAGTTAGACTTTTGTCGTCCGTGCAAACACCTTTTAAATGTATCTCCCTTTGTGTATGCGATTAACACCAGCTGAAGGTGATGGGATGAAGGTCTTAAAAAATAGTTTTTCTCCTCTGACCTTCTTCTTCTGCAATTTAGGTAGCATTTTCTGTGGAATACAAATTTCAACATCTTCCAACTGCCCGTGTAAATCTCCTTCTTTGGTCTTTTTGAATGGTAGTTTTTGATAAAACTTTTTTGTTTTTGGGTGCATCTTGCTGTACAAAAGGCCTAATTGTCTACCCACTTCCTTTTTTAATCCTTCTTGCTCACCAATACCTCCATCCCCCCCCCCCCCCATCCCAAATTTAAAGGTAAAGAGTTTTCATGTTTTTATTGCATGCAGCCAAGTCATTAGGGCTTTAGTAAATCCCTGAACATTTCCCTTTAAGTGTATCCCTTAATGTTGCGATTAAAACCGCATGAAGGTGATGGGATGAAAGGAATCTTAAAGGATGTCTTGCTTCATCTGACTCTCTTCTTTGTCAATTCCAGGTAGTTTTCTGTGGAAAAATACAAGTTTCAAAATCTCCCCCAATGCCCTGTGTAAATCTCCTTCTATCGGTCTCTATTGAATGGTACGCATTTTTGATAAAAATCTGTAGTTTGGCTGATCTCTGCTTAAAAAAGGGCCTAATTGTCTACCTACTTTCATTTTCAACTTTCCTAGCTCACCAATATCCTCCATCCCCCCACCCCCCACTCCCAAATTCACACCTGGTAAGAGTAGCATGCTTGTTATTTAAAAAAGAGCCAAGGAAAATCTGACTTTTTCGTCCGTGCAACATCCTTTAAGTGCTTTCCCTTAAGTGTATGCCATTTTACCAGATGAAGGATGGGGATGAATGGAATTTAAAGGTTTGTCTTGTTTCTCTGCCCTCTTTTCTGTAATTCCCGGTCGCATTTTCTGTGGAAATACAAATCTCAAAATCCTCTCCAACTGCCCTGTTTTAAATTCCTTTTTAGGTCTCTATTGAAAGGTACGCTTTTTGATAAACTCTGTAGTTTGGCTGCACCTCCCGCTGTGAAAAAGGCCTAATTGTCTACCCACTATCACTTTTCAATTTTTTCCCCCTGTCCCAATATCCTCCATCCCCCCCCACCCCCATTTTCACACCTGGTAAAGGGAGCTGCTTGTTGTTTCGCATGAGCCAAGTCAGTCATGACTTTAGTCAGTCCCCCTGAAAAACCTTTAAGTGCTATCCCTTAAGTGTATCAGCATTAACACCCCGCTGAAGGATGTGGGGTGAATGGAAAATTTTAAAAGGGTAGTCTTGTCTTCATCTGACCTTCTTTTTGTCAATTCCCGGTACTCATTTTTGTGGAAAAACAAGTCTCAACTCCTTCCCAATGCCCTGTGTAAATTCCTTTATCTGTCTTTTGAATGGGAGCATTTTCTGTGAACTACAAGTCTCACATCCCTCCAACTGCCCCCGTGAAAACTCATTCTTCTTTTCTCTATTGAAAGGTACGCATTTTTGATAAACTCTGTGTTTGGCTGCATCTCCTGCTGTGACAAAAGGCCTAATTGTTACCCACTATCACTTTTCAATCTTTCCTCCTGCTCACCAAAATCTCCCCCCCACCCCCACCCCCCCCACCCCACATTTAAACCCCGGTAAGAGTAGCTTTCTTGTTATTTTAAAAATGAAGCCAAATCGTCATGCTTTTGTCAGTCCCCTTTTTCAACATCCCTTTTAAATGCTATCTCCTTAAATGTTTCGCATTAATACCCGCATGAAAGGGTGATGGGTGAATGGGAAACTTAAAGGATAGTCTTGTCTCTCTTGACCCCTCTTCTGTCATTTCCAGGTACGATGCTTTTGGAACTACAAGTCTCAACATCCCTCCAACTGCCTGTGTAAATCTCCTTTTTTGTTCTAAAGAAATGGGAGCATTTTTGAAAACTCTGTAGTTTTGGCTGCATCTCCTGCTGTGACAAAAAAGGGCCCAATTGTTTTACCCACTATCACTTTTCTTTTTTTTCTCCTGCTCACCCACAATCCTCTCCCCCCCCCCCCCAATTTCACACCCGTTAAGAGTAGATGTTTTTATTTAAGCATGCAGCCAGTCAGTCATGACTTTAGTCAGTCCGTGCAACATCCTTTAAGTGCTTTCTCCTTAGTGTATGCGCATTAATACCTATGAAGGATGTGGGATGAATGAAACTTAAAAGGGTAGTCTTGTCTCCATTGACCTCTCTTCTGTCAATTCCAGGTAGCATTTTCTGTGGAATTTCAAGTCCAAAATCCCTCCAATTGCCCTGTGTAAATCTCCTTCATCTGTCTTTTATTTAATGGTTGCATTTTGATAAAATCTGTGTTTGGGTGCATCTCCTGTGTGACAAAAGGCCTAAATTTTCTCCCCCATACTTTTTAAATCTTTCCTCCTGCTCACCAATATACCCTCCCCCCAAACCCCCAATTACACACGGTAGAATAGCGTTGTTTTTTAAGCAGCCCAAGTCGTCATGCTTTATTCAGTCCGTGCAAATCCCTTTAAAATGCATTCCTTAAGTGTATGCAGCAAACCCAGCATGAGGGATGAGATGATGAAACTTAAAGGTAGCCCGGGCCTCATTGACCTCTCTTTTCTGTCAAATTAAAAGGGACGCATTTTTGGGAAATTTTCAAGTCTCAAAATCCTCCCAACGCCCTGTGTAAATCTCCTTTTTCTGTTCTATTGAATGGTACGCATTTTTGATAAACTGTAGTTTGGGTGACCTCCTGTGGAAAAAGGCCTAATTGTCTACCCACATCCTTTCAAATTTTTTCCCCCTGCTCCCCAATATCCTCCATCCCCCCCACCCCCAAATTTCACAACCTGGTAAAAGTAGCATGCTTGTTATTTTTAAACATGCAGCCCAAGTCAGTCATGCTTTGTCAGTCGTGGGAACATCTTAAGGCTTCTCCTTTTAAATGTACAGCTTCAGGGGCGTCGCTAGGCTGTTTTATTCGGGGCTCGGGCCCCAGAAATTAAAAACCCCCCTGTTTGCCCCGAGTCTCGCCCGGGGCTCAGGCCTTGCGCTGGGCCTGGGAGAACCGTGCTCTTTGATGTATGTTGCGTTCCGATGGACGCACCAACATAGCTGCAGGCGCTTCTGAGGGCTGACGAGCGTCGCGCTCACTGCCCCGCATGCACAGTGTCGGAACCGCAGGTACTACACCGCCGAGGCTCGCCGGGTCTCATAGCGCTGTGGACCGCAGCCGGGCGCCCCGTGCGCCTCTCTTAGCCGGCAGCGTCGGCTCGACATGACCATCTCAGTCCCGCATCGAGCGACCGCTTGCCTCTTTGTCTCGGCGCGCGACACTGACGCGTGTCATAGGCATGCGCGCCACTCCGAGGAGCTGCCGGAGGAGCGAAATGAAGAGGACAGAGCGCGCGCTCGCCGGGGGAGTTAAGGTGATTATTAATGGTGTTAGTTTTTAGATTGAGCGTTTCCTTTCCTCAGTGCCCACTATATATGCTGCTGGTGGGCCCCCATACCTGTCTGTGCCCCTATAATGCCTGCCCTGTGGCACCCACACATATCCCTGCCTAGTGCCCCACATATGCTGCTCTGTGGCCCATTTCCCGCTCTGTGGCCCCCTTATATACTGCCTTGTTCAACTATTACGCCTGCCTGAGGCCCATATGCTGCTGTGCCCTTTTATTACCTGTTGAATGGCCCCATATGATGCCTGTGCCCCCATTTACCTGTCTGTGCCACCCATATACCTGCCTGATGCACTCCTTATACCATGCCTGTGCCCCCATATACCTGCCGGCTGGTCCCCCCCAGTATATCTTGCCTCATTGCCCCCCACATATACTGCCTACAGTGACCCTTATATACCTGCTTGTGGCCCCCTATATACGGCCTCAGTGCTCCCCATATACGACTCCTCATATGGACCCTACTATACCTGCCTATGGCGCCCACATATCCTGCCTGTGCCGCCACCTTTATACTGCCTTTGGCCCCATATTACCTGGCCTGTGGCCCCTATATATCACGCTCCTCCAGTGCCTCCCATAATCTGCTGTGGCACATTTACTGCACTCTATGACCCCTATCTATACCTGACTGTGGCCCCAAATCTCTGCCGGTGCCCCCTCCTATACCGCTGCCTGTGACCACTATACCACACTGCCTCTGTGCGCACACTATACTGCCTGTGGCCCCCTATACCTGCCTCGTGCCCCCCTATACCTGCTGTGCCCCCCTAAACCGATGCCTGTGCCCCCCTATACCTGCTGTGCCCCCTATTACCTGCCCTGTGCCCCACCTTATTCCCTGCTGTGTCCCCCCACCCTATATACTGCCTCCATTTGCCCCTATTATACCTGCCTCAGTGTCTTAGATATTACACACGCGTCAGTGCTCTTATATACCTGCCCCTCATGCTCATATATACTGCCTCAGTGCCCTATATTCTTCCTCTGAACTATTTTCATGCTGTGGCCCCATATACCATGCCTGTTGGCCCCATTCATACTGCTTCAGTGCCCTATTATCAACTAACTGAGGGGATCTGCTATATCCTAAAAAAAATTCGGCTTTTTTTAAGGAGTTAGCATGGAAATGTGAGGATTTAAGATATTGTGTCCAAATCTCAGGGACGGAGTATTCGGCCCGGGAGCAATCAGCATGAAAGGTACTGTTGAACCGGTATGGAGAAGAAAAGGGAGAAATTGTGATCGACGCTGATAGAAATGAAGGTCTCCGGTGAGGTTTCAAACCTGTAACAGCACACACACAACAAAAACAGGGTAATCACCTTATATGGGCTTTGCAGAACGTCTACCTACAACTAGTATCTACCACTATACTCGGCCCCTGTATGGCGGTCGGTTATATGTAATCAGACGCGCTGTTGTACATTGCGTTGTGTCTACCCACTATTTGGTTCACTGTATGGCGGTGGTATATGCTATAATCCGCGGCTGGTACTGCTGATAGTCACATGTAGGGGGTCGCGGTTCGGTCAGGGGCTTCTAAGCAGGACGTATTTGAATCTCCTTACAGTAGTAATAGTTTTGGGTCTCTGGTTTTGTTAGGAGTGTTTTAGTCACATCACTTGTCCTGCGTAGATATGATATGTATCGGCGGATTATTTGGTGGACCTGGTCTTTAGGGGTATTGTCATATGAAGGTGAGAAGTTCTGAAAATATATTTCGTCATTGCGCGCGCGATTTTTCTGTACAGAGACTGCTGAGGAGTATCGGACGGGATCTGTGTGGCGACGTTGTGCAGAAAATTAGTGACGGAGAACAGAAGGTTTGCTTCTCCTGTTAAAAACCATCCGCAGTTCACAATGAGGTGGGTAAAAACACACATTACGCGGGCCCGAGCACCCCGCCCGGCAGGTTTTAGGACCTAGACAAAGACGCCCTGTGCAGCATTAATACTCCAGCATGAAGGCATGATGGGGCATGGAATGGAATCTTAAAGGTACTAAGTCTGTTGTCTTTCACTCAGGACACACTTGCCTTCTTCCTGGTCAATTCTTGGTACGCCATCTTTCTGTGGACTACCAAGTCTCAACATCTCACTCATACTGAACCTGTGTTAATCTCCTTGCTTAATCTGTTCTCCTAGTTGCATGCGTACGCATTTCTTGATAAACCTGTAGTTCAAAAGCTGCATCTCACCTGCTGTGACAAAAGGCCTAATTGTCTATTCCATACCTATCCTTTTGCAATGCCTTGATCTCTCCTGCTCACCAATATCCTGCCATCCCCCCCACCGCCCACTTCCCATATTTTCACACCGCGGCTAAGTGTATCGCAGCTTGCTTATTTAACACATGCCAGCCAAGTCAGCTACATGGCTCTTCTAGAGTCAGTCGGTGCAACATCCTTTAAGTGCTATCTCACTGTACTAGTGTCATCGCAGCATTAATAACCAGCATGAAGTGGCGGGCCGCGGGCGGATGATGGGTTGATTGGAATCTTAAAGGTTGAGCTCTTGTCCTCTCATAGGACCTATCTTCTTCTGTACACTATTGTCCAGGTACGCATTTTCGGTGGATATACAAGCCCTCAACATCCTCTCCAACGTGCCCTGTGTATATCTCACCTTCTACGGTATCATATTGCTATGGTACGGCATTTTTGATA
The DNA here is from genome assembly GCA_025379985.1 of Phyllomedusa bahiana. Classification (NCBI taxonomy): domain Eukaryota; kingdom Metazoa; phylum Chordata; class Amphibia; order Anura; family Hylidae; genus Phyllomedusa; species Phyllomedusa bahiana. Next base: position 6,722 of record JAODAL010036144.1, read on the forward strand.
AACGTCTGTAGTCGGGCTGCTCGTCCTGCTGTGATCAACAAGGCCTATTTGTTCTAACACTATCACTTTCAATCTTTCCTCATGCGTCACCAATATCCTCCATCCCCCCCCCCCACCCCACCATATTTCACATCTGGTAAGAGTTGCTTGCTTGTTGTTATTTCAGACTGCAGGCCAAGTCCCAGCTCATGACTTTAGTCAGTCCATGCACAACATCTTACTGTGCTATCTCCGTTAAGTGTATGCCAGCATTAACCACCCAGCATGAAGGATGATGGGATGAATGGGTATCTTATGGAATAGTCTTGCTCTTCATCGCGACCTCTCCTTCTGTCTCTTTCCAGGGTACGCATGTTCTGGCTGAATCATACAGAGTTCCTCAACATCCTCTCCAACTGCCCGGTGTTAAATCCTCCTTCTATCTTGTCTCTAATGCGAATGGTACGCATTTTTGATAAACTCATGTAGTTTGGCTGCATATCCTGCTGTGGACAAAAGGACCCTAATTGTCTACCCATATCACTTTTCATATCTTTCCTCCTGCTCAACATATATCCCTCCATCCCCCCACCCCCTCTAATTTCACTCTGTTAAGAGTCAGCATGACTCGGTTATTTAAGCATGCAGCCAAAGTCAGTCAGCGATTTTGGTCTGTCCGACTGCAACTTTCTTTAAGTGCTATCTCCTTAAGTGTTGCAGCATTAATTTAACCAGTCATGAATGATGATGGCATGAATGGAATCTTTAAGGAGCTAGTCTTGTCTCATCATCTGACTCTCTCTTCTTCTGTTCAATTCCTGGTACGCATTTTAATGTGGAACGTACAAGTCGTCACATCCTCTCCAATTGCCCTGTGTTCATCTCCTTCGATCTGTCTCTTATTTGAATGGTCTGATTTCTTGTAAACTCTGTAGTTCGGCTGCATCTCCTGCTGTGACAACTCAGGCCTCTCTCATTCTTTCCCACTATCACTTTATCAATCATCTCCTTCCTGCTCAACAATATACCTCCATCCCACCGCCAAACCCCTACTTGTACAAACATGTAAAGATTAGCCACTGCTTTGTTATTTAACAGTGCGCCAAGTCGTCATGGACTTTCATTCAGTCCGTTTCGTCTAACATCCTTTAAGTGCTATCTTCATTAATCGTGTTATGCTCCAGGCATTAAAACAGCTTGATAAGGATGATGGATCGAATGGAATCCTTAAAGGATAGTGCTTGGCCTTGTATCATCTGACCTCTACCTTTCTCTCCTGTCAATTCCAGGTACGCACCTTTTTCTGTGGAACTACAATCTCAACATCCTCTCCAACTGCCTTGGTAAACTCCTCCTTCTATCGTCCTCTAATTTTTGAATGGTACACATTTTCTGTCGGCAACTACACAAGTCTACCCAACATCTCCTCTCCTACTGCCCTTGTGTCAAATCTCCTCGCTATCTGTCTCTATTGAATGGACGCATTTTTGATAAACTCAGTAGTTTGGTTTCCTCTCATGCTGCTTTTTCCTATATATATATTCTTATATTTTCTTACGTTTTTCTCCTTTTTTCCGCCCCCCCCCCCCCCCCCCCCCCCCCCCCCCCCCTCTGACAAAAGGCTCTAACTTCGTCACGCACGCACCCTATCACTTTTACAATCTTTCCTCCCTTGCTCATCCAATATCCTCCAATCCCCCCACCCTCCACACAATTTACACCTCTCGGTAAGGAGTGCTCATGCATTGTTGTCGTTTAGCATGCAGCCATGTCAGTCCATGACTCTTTAGTCAGTCGTCTGCAACATCCTTAAGTGCTATCTCCTTAAGTGTATGCAGCAATAGGCCGGCGTGTCGACTAGGCTGTTTTATTCGGGCTCGGGGCCGAATGGGATATAACCCCCTGTTGCCCGTTGTCTCCCACCCTACCCACCCCCCCCCCCCCCCACACCCACCACCCCCACCCCCCCCCCTTCCACCTCCACCCTCACCACAGGCGCCTACAGGCCTTCTGCGCTGGGCCTGGAGCTAGGGTGTCAACCGACTGCCATCTTTAGCTGTATGTTGCACGTCCGCTGACGCGCACATCATTAGCTGAGGGCTCTCTTGCGGGGCCGAGAGCGCGTGGACGCTCCCTGCCCCGCAGATCCAGATGCTCACGGACCCGCAGGTCCTCACTACCGCGAGGCTCGCCGGGGTCCTCATAGAGCTGAAGGCATACGACCCCTCCCGTACACGCATCATCGGCCCCGTGGCCCTTATGCCGGGCAGCGGCCGCGAGGACACTCTCTACGTCATCCGCGACGCTATCCTAGTCTCGGGCGCACTCCCCAGCAGCGGTCATAGGCCATGCGCGACTGAGAGATGCCGAGGAGCAGCAGTCTTGAACGAGGACACAAGTGCCAGGCGCTAGCCCGGGGCGGCAGTTAAGGTGAGTATCCTATTATGTTGTTGTTTTTTATAGCGTTTCCCTGTTTCCCTCCCAGTGCGCCTATAATGCCTGCCGCGTGCCACCATTTCCCTGTCTGTGACCCCCTGATATGCCTGCCTCGTGGCACCCGATATCCCTGCCTGTGGATCCCACACCTAATGCTGCCTTGTGGCCCCATTTCCCTCTTGTGCTCGCCCCCCCTTTATACTGCTCATGGTCCCACCTCATAACCGCCACGCCTGTGGACCCCATATGCTGCACTGGCGCACATTTTATTCCTGTCTGTGGCCCCCCATATACCTGCCCTACGCTGGCCCTCCCATATCACTGTGCCTCATTGCCACCATAGTACGCCGTCAGTGCACCCTTATATATCACCTGCCTTGTGGCTCCCTCTATACCTGACCTCATCGGCACCATATACGACCTAATGACCCTATATACTCTGCCTCTGGACCCTATCACTGCGCCTGTTGCCCCTCTACTTTTTCAATATTTACTGCCTTTGGACCCCTATCATTACTGCCTAGTACCGGTCCCTATATACTGCATCAGTGCCCCCTTATAATGCTCCTGTGCCCCTTATACTGCTGTGGCTCCCATATTACTGCCCTGTGGCCCATACTACTGCCTGATGGCCCCCTTACTACCTGCCTGTCGGCCACTATACTGCCCTGTGGCCCCCCTATACCTTGCCTGTTGCCACCCCCTTCCATACTGGACTGTGGCCCCTATATACCTGCCCTCAGTGCTCTTATCATACCTGCATCAGTGATCTTATATAAATGCCTCGAGTGCCTCATTATACTGCCTCTGTGCCCCCTATATTGCCTGCTGTGGCCCCATGCATCCCTGCCTGTGGCCCCATATTGTATGTTCACAGTGCCCCTATATTATCCTAACTGAAGGGGACTGCTTTACCTAAAATTAGGAGTGTTGTGGATAATGTGAGGATTCTAAGATATATTGTCGTCCAAATTGCCTAGGCGACGAGTATTGGCCGGGAGCACATCAGCATGCTAATGTGTGACCGGATGGAGAAGAAACGGGAAAGTGAACGACGCTTCTGTTTGCAGAGATAATAACATAGACGTACTCCGGTTGAGGTACTGAAATGTAACATCGCAGTGGCTAATTCTTTATATGGCTTGCAGTAGCTACTCATTCATACTTGCTATCTACCACTATATGGCCCCCTGTTGGCGCGGTGGTATATCGTAATCAGAGCACTGGGTACACTGGTGTTCTAACCACTATATGGTCACTAGCTATGCCGGTGGTATCTATGTAATGGAGGTGTGTAAGCTGACTAGTCATCATTGTGGGGGTCGCGTTCGGTCAGGGTCTAGCAGGATTATTTGTGCCTTAAGTAGTTAATAGTTTTGGGTCTTGGTTTGTGTTAGGAGTGTTTTTAGTCACAATTCACTTGTCTGGTAGTTCCTAGTGCTACTTGTATCGTGGCATTTATTCTGCGTGCACTGTTTAGGGGGTTTGTCATATGAAGGTGACGAAGTTACGGAAAATAAAATTTGTCATTGGTGATTTTTACCTGTACAGTGACTGCTTGAGTGCAGATGGGAGGGATTGTGTGGGATGTGCAGAAATATATTAGTGACAAGACAGAAGGGTTTGTCTCTGTAAAAAAAGACCATCCGCAGTTCACAAAATGAGCGGGCTCAAAACACAAAGGGCCCGAGCCGGATGTTTAGGTCCCTAAGCAACGCCCCTGTGCGCAATTAACGTACAGCATGAAGGATGATGGGCATGAATGGGAATCTTAAAGGATAGTCTTGTCTCTCATTGACCTCTCTTCCTTCTTGTCCCAATTCTAGGTACGCATTTTCTGTGGAAACTACGAAGTCCTCAACGATACTTCCAAACTGCCCTGTGTAAATCTCCTTCTACTCTGTCTCTGATGAATGGTGAAGCCATTTTTGATAAACTCTGGTAGGTTAAGCTGCATCTCCTGCTGTGACAAAAGGGGAACTAACTTGTTATTCACTATCAGTCCTTCCAATCTTTCCTCCGCTCACCAATACGCCCTCCCGCATCCCACCCACGCCCCCACTCCCAATTTCACACACCTGTGTAAGAGTAGCATGCTTGATATTTAAACATGCAGCCAAGTCAGTCCATACTTTAGTCATGTCGGCAAACATTCCTTTAAGTGCTATCTCCTTAAGTGTATGCAGCATTAATACCAGTATGAAGGATGATTGGATGAATGGAATCTTAAAGGATAGTCTTGTCTCTCATCTGACCTCTCTTCTTCTGTCAATTCCAGTGTGGGGACTAGCGGTCACACAGTTAGGCACAAACGGGATGGTTGCAACCAAAAACATAGGGTTTTATTTTTGAAGCAAAACAAAACAGCAAAACAAACAGGCAGGCCCGGACTGAGAACCTGTCCGACCGGGCAGATGCCCGGCGGGCCGCGGAGCCGGGACACACCTGGGCCGCCTGAACGCACCTTCTGGTACTTTGATGCCGGCCGCCGCGACCACAGCTGGGCTGCTCCGCAGTGGCCAGGAGCTAATATACAAGTAAAGAGGCGGGCTGCGCCCGCGGCCACTACAGAAGGCCCCCGGCCGCAACTGAGGGCCGCTGCAGTGAGTCGGAAGGAGCCGCAGCGGCCGTAGCTAGTCTGTGCTAGCTGGCCAGTCTGCCCGGACGGTCTGTGAAGCCAGGGGGGGTCCGCCACCGCCGGCAGGCTCCGCCCCCCTTGCTTCACAGAGGCCCTCTGTTAATTGTATGCATGTCCATAGGACGCGCATACAATTAAGATGTACAGAGGAGCAGGGAGAGCTGTGTGCGGTACCTAGCTCTGCGGGTGGCGCGGCGGAAGTGACGTCCCCGCGCCGCCTGCAGAGCTTCCTGTCCTCGGCCCCAAGCCTACAGCAGCAGGCTTGGGGCTGGGAGGAGACGGAGGCGCCGGGGGAGCGCGGCCAGGTGAGTAATAAGCTACGGGAGGAGGGGGAGGAAATCTATGACTACAGGGGGCCCTGGAGGGGGGAACTATGACTACAGGAGGCCCTGGGGGGAGGGGGGAATCTATGACTACAGGAGGCCCTGGGGGGAGGGGGGAATCTATGACTACATGAGGCCCTGGGGGGGAGGGGGGAATCTATGACTACAGGGGCCCTGGGGGAGGGGGGAATCTATGACTACAGGGGGCCCTGGGGGGGCGGGGGGAATCTATGACTACAGGAAGGCCCTGGGGGAGGGGGGAAATCAGACTAGGAGGGCCCTGGGGGGTGGGGGGGAATCTATGCTAAAGGGGCCCTGGGGGGGGGGGGAAAAAAGGGGAGGGAGGGGGGGAAATTTGACAAAAAGGGGGCCCTGGGGGAAGGGGGGAATCTATTGGGCTACGGGGCCCTGGGGAGAGGGGGGAACGAAAGACTACAGGAGGGGGGGGAGAAAGGGGGGGGGTCATTTACTACAAAGGGGCCCTGGGGAAAAGGGGGGAAACTAAACTAAACAGGGGCCCTGGGGGAGAAAGGGGGGGGGGGGGAAAAACCTTGGAAACAGGGGCCCCGGGAAGGGGGGAATCCAAGGGCTACAAGGGGGGGGCTGGGGGGAAAAGGGGGAATCAAAGACTAAAAAAGGGGGCCCCGGGGGGGGAAAAGGGGGGGGGAATCTATAAATACAGGGGCCCGGGGGGGGAGGGGGAATTTATACTTCAGGGGGCCCCGGGGGGGGGAAGGGGGAATCTATACTACAGGGGCCCTTGGGGGGGGGGGGAATCTATGAACCCTCAGGGGCCCCTGGGGGCCCCGGGGGGGGGGGAATTTTATGACTACAGGGGGGGCCCTGGGGGAGGGGGGGAAAAAATGCTAAAGGGGCCCCGGGGGGGGGGGTTTTGAAAAATTCCCAAGGGGCTAAGGAACCCGGGGGGCCCCTGGGGGGAAAGGGGGGAAATCTATGACTACAAAGGGGGGGGCCCGGGGGGGGGAAGGGGGGGAAAAACAAGACTACAGGGGGGCCCTTTGGGGGAGGGGGGAATCCCTGCTACAGGGGGCCCTAAATTTTGGGGGGGGGGTCAAAGGGGTTTTCAGGGGCCCTAACCCCCGTTTGGGGGGGAAAATTTTGCCCACAGGGGCCCCGAAAAGGGGGGGGGAAATTTTTGCCCTACAGGGGCCCTGAAAGGGGGGGGGAAATATGCCTACAGGAGCCCTGAAAAGGGGGGGAAATAATCCTACAAATTTGGGACTTGGGGAAAAGGGGGGAAACTATGCCTTTCAGGGGGAGGGGGCCCCAAAGACTGAGGGGGAGAATTTTTTGTTTACAAGCCTAAGGGGCCCCAATCAAAAGGGGAGGGGCTATTTTTTGCCTTTTCAATTTGGGACAAAACCCAAATGGGGGAACTATTTTTTCCTTTTTAAAAGGGGGGGGGGCCCAAACTAGGGGGGGGCTATTCCCGCCTACAATAGGGGGACTAATCCAACCCGAGGGCCCTATTCTACCTTTCAGGGAGGCCTAAGCTACAGGGGGGCCCCCATTTCTACCTACAAAGGGAACCCCCAACAACCGCCCGGGGCCCGAAGCTACCTACGTTCCCCCCCCAACTACCTAGCTACTTCCCTGCGGATTCCTTTGCTTTCCATCCGGGCCCCGTTTACCCACAAACCGACTGGGGGGAGCCCCATCATTCCCAGGGGGTAATTCTTACCATTGGGCCCATTATAAAATGGGAGTTTGTACATGGGGAGAGGGGGCACCAGTTGGGAAAAAATGATAAAAAAAAAGTGAGGAGTCTCAGGTGTTTGTGTTTAAATTCTACAGGGACAGTGGTGACGGAGAAGTCATCATGGGGGCTGGACCGAATAGGAAGAAAAGAGAAGTGAACAATCTCCTCAAAACAAGACGTCACCTGTGGGGCCCTAAATGTAAGTAAACTATTTGCAAAGCACATGTGTACCTGGTATCTACCAATATATAGTCATTGTATGGTGGAAATATTGGTTTTGGTTTGATGTTTTATAATCACTAAGAATATGGCGGTATTATTCATTTGTTATGTTGGAGATATGTGTTGATGATGTGGCGGTATTATTAGGTGCTTGTATATTGTTCTTGTTTTGTGATATTGGTCTTGGTACACTGCTTTAGTCAATAACATTATGGTGGTGCTAGTCAGTATATGGTAGTGATAGGTGGCGGTATTATTTAGTATTTGTATATTGTTGCTTGGCAATATTGGTCTGGCTTTGCCAGTAACATTATAATGGTGACACGTGGAGGTATTTGCTGGACCTTGTATAATCCAGCAAGAACTAAATCCAAAAACAATGGCACAGTTGCATTTTTTTTCTTGTGACCCCAAATACAATTTTGTATTTTTCTGGGGTGGTGATGGTTGTGGGACGGGGGATGGGTGGGGCTCTATCAGGACGACCGGGAATGGGGAGGGGAGGAGCAGGGGGTTGGGTTGGCCGTCCGCCTACGTACCTCCCTTGGTGCCTGTCTAACCTAGTACCCTTGGGGGGGGGGCGGGGGGGGGGGGGGGGGGGGGATACAACCCCCCCGCCCTACCTACCTTACCTTTGGTTACCGAAGCCCACCCGCCTACGTACCTCCGTTGGTACCTGCCCGCCCGCCTACGTACCTCCGTTGGTACCAGCCCGCCCGCCTACGTACCTCCCTTGATACCTGCCCGCCCGCCTACATACCTCCCTTGGTGCCAGCCCGTCCGCCTACGTACCTCCCTTGGTGCCTGCCCGTCCGCCTACGTACCTCCCTTGGTCTGCCCCCGCCTACGCCCCCTTGTCCGCCCGCCCGCCTACGTACCTCCCTTGATACCTGCCCGCCTACATACCTCCCTTGGTGCCTGCCCGTCCGCCTACGTACCTCCCTTGATACCTGCCCGCCTACATACCTCCCTTGGTGCCTGCCCGTCCGCCTACGTACCTCCCTTGGTGCCTGCCCGCCCGCCTACGTGGGCTGCCCGTCTGCCTTTGTGGGCTGGTGAGACCTGTGTGCCAGGGCTGCTTTTGAGTCCCAGTCCGGCCCTGCAAACAGGCAGTCTTATGTCATAGGCTTACGTCAGCTGTTAAACATGCAGCACAAAACATAATAGATATTTCCAGCATCAAAAAGGCACACATGTTATACTCCACCCTGTGGCAGGTGAAGTCTCTGGAAAGCAGACCCCCCGGTCCTATGTCAGTGGTCTGTAGCAGGCCCCTTTTCCTGCCAGCACCGTCTGGAGAAATGACTCCTAAATACCAATCAGTCCCAGGTTTACTCTCTCACCTGGTCTTTTCCTGCACAGGCTTTAAAGGCCTGGGGATAACTGGTAAAGCCTGGACCGAGGGGTGAAGGGCCTCCACCCACGCTACAGCCGTTCAGAAAAGCAGCCCAATACAGCTGCACAGCAGCTATACTAAACGACACAAACATAAGTAACCTAGGGTGACTTATCTATACTGCTGACTTTTCCCCACCAAGGTCCGGTTCCTTGGTGGCCCCACTAGTGCAGTTCTCTTGCTGCTCTGAAATCCCTGGAACGTCCCTACTGTTTGTAGCATAATCCTAGGGACATACCTTCCATCCACTATCTTTCCTGCTAGTTGCTTACACAACCCCCCCCCCCCCCTCTGCCCAAGGCCAAGGGACTGGGCACTTGAACCCACCAACAGTGGAGCCTGACAAGGCGCAGCATTTATATGCTGTTTCCCCCTCCCTGTGTTCTACCACAAATTTAAAATCCTGCAGTGCCAGGAACCATCTTGTAACCCTTGCGTTATTGCCCTTGTTTCGGTACATCCACTGTAACGGGGCATGATCTGTCACCAACCTGAATTTTCTCCCTGCCAGATGAAACCGCAAAGACTCCAAAGCCCACTTTATCGCCAGACACTCCCTTTCTACTATGGAATAGTTTCTTTCACAGGACGTGAGCTTCCTACTCAAATATGTAATGGGATGCTCCTCCCCATTCACCTCCTGTAACATGACTGCACACAACCCCACCTCTGAGGCATCTGTCTGGATAACAAACTCTTTACTGAAGTCTGGGGCCACCAACACCGACTGGCTACAGAGGGCTTTTTTCAGGGCCTGAAATGATTTCTCTGCTCCTCAGACCATTTTCACCATCACTGCCTTCCCCCCTTTTTGTTAGTTTTTTCAGCGGGGCTGCAACTGAATCGAAGTTCGGCACGAACCTGCGGTAGTAGCCGACTATCCCCAGGAACGCTCCTCACCTGTTTTTTTTTGTCAGGGGTTGTGGCCACCTCTGAATGCCTTACTTTGTTATTTGGGGTTTTATTTTGCCCCTACCCACATATACCCCAAGTATCGGGTTCTTCCAGCCCAATGGCGCATTTTTAGGGTTAGCTGTAAACCCTGCCTCCCTTAGTGAGCTGAGTACCTGCCTGTACTTTGCTGAGATGGGACTCCCATCATTACTGAAAATAACAATATCACTAGATAGGCAATGCGTACCTGGTATGGGTTTTAGAATTTTAATCCTTTTGCCCCTGAAATGTCGCTGGGGCCCCGTGTAACCCGAAAGGCATCCGGGTTAAGTGGAACGCCCATCTGGATGGAGAAGGCAGTTTCCTTTGGCCTCTTCTGACAGGGGAATCTGCCAGTAACCTTTAGTAAGGTCCAGGGTTGTTATGTACCTGGCTGACTCCAGTCTTTCAATCAGTTCATCCCCCGGGGCATCGGAAATAGAATCCCACTTAGATACCTCATTGAGTCGGCGGAAATCTTTGCAGAACCCCAAGTCCCATTTGGCTTAGGCACCAACACAAGGGGGCTAGAACCACCCGCTTTTGGACTTTTTCAATGACGCCCAGGGCCAACAATGCGCCTTACTTCCTCAGAGACTGCCTGTCTCCGAGCTTCTGGATTCGGTAGGGTTTGACGTAAATTTTTTAAACCCCAGGGTCTGTACATATCTCATCTGTACCACATCTGTAGTGCCGGGAAAGGGTCAGTGAAGATTGTCCCTGTTACGCTGTAACAATCCCCAAGCCTCCTGTCTTTGATGTTTGACAGGCGCCCTCCTATGACAACCTCCCTGATATCTGGGGGTGTTTCCAACTTGGGCTGTCGGGGACACTACTAAGGCCTCTCTATCCTGCCACGGTTTTAAATTAAATTTATGTGGTATATTTGGGAAAAGGTTTTCTCTTCCCTGGCTGATGTATTTTATAATTTACCTCTCCAACTCTCTCTACCACTTCATAAGGTCCCTGCCATTTAGCCAGGAACTTACTCTCGACCGTGGGAACCAGGACCAATACGCGGTCCCCAGGGTTAAACTGCCCAACCCTAGGCCCTATTGTATACCCGAACTCTGTTGACTCCTGTGCCCTCCGCAGGTGCTCCTTCACAAAGGGCATTACTCCGGTGATGCGATCCTGCAAACTGGGGGATGTGTTCAAAACACTTTTATAGGGGTAGCCTCATCACTCCCATGTTTTCTTTGGCGATATCCAGCATACCCCTAGGTGTCTCCCAAAACAACAATTCAAGGGGAAACGGGGGGAGAAACCTCTCGATGGAGAATAGAAGGTATGGCATAAACAAATCCAGTTCCTCCCATCCTTTTCTACCCACCTTTCTCACATCCCCTTTAGGGTTTTTATTAAATCTTTCGACTAACCCGTAGTTTGAGGATGATACAACCCAGGTCCTCAGTTGTTTAATGTGCAGTAGTCTACACAGTCCCCTTTATTATCCTAGCCCTGAAGGGTGTCCCCCTGTCCTGTTAGGATTTCCTTTGGCAAACCCGTTCTAGAGAAGACCTTGCATTAACTCTTCGGCAATACCCCCTTCTGAGGACATGTTTCTTAGGGGAATGGCCTCTGGATACCTGGTAGCATAATCTCGTATGACTAGAATGTACTGGTGCCCCGAGCAGACTTGACTAATGGCCCTACGGATCCATAGCGATTCGTTCGAATGGCACCTCGATAATGGGGAGGGGTACTAACGGGCTCCTGAAAAAGGAACATGGAGCGTTAGCTGGCACGTGGGCAGGACTTACAGAAATTGGTAATCTCTTGATGACACCGGGCCAGTAAAACCGTTTAAAAAACACGCTCTTGTGTTTTTTTCCCCGCCCCCATTGCCCCCCTAGCACATGACTGTGAGCCAAAATCCAGTAACCATCCTCCATAAGGACAGGCACCAACAGTTGTTCCACAATTCCCCTCTTATCTCTACAACCCGATACAGCAAATCTTCTGTACAGCAAAATGCGGAAATCTTTTCTCGGCATCGGCTCTTGCGGCACCTCATTTAGTACAGTTACCTGGTCCCATGCCATTCTTTAGGGTGAGGTTCTCGCAACGAGCCCTGCCAAAGTTCTCACGTGACACCTCCAGGTTTCCCGGGATATTTGCTCAAGGGCGGACAACTCTTCCTCGCCGCCTGCCAATAAACCGCTAACGGGAAGTTTTTGAGTAATATCAGTGGTTTACCCCACCGCATCATATTTGTACATCCTCCGCTAGGGGAACTGGACTGAGGGATTGGGGACTCATGGCCCTCACAGCGTCCCCTTGGGGTTGTGACCACAGTTCCCAGAACAGGGGAAAGTCCCTTCCTAGGATTAGGGGATGTAGTAAGTCGGTTATGATGCCCACCTCATGGCTCAGAGTCCCGCAAAAAAGTCTCAATAGTCACTGTCGCCAGTTTGGGGAGTGTTTCGTGTCCCCATGAATGCAGACCACCCCCACCCGTTTTTCCGGATAACCAGGTTTATGCGGAATGGCAGCTCGCAAGAGGGTAACTAGGCTGCCAGAGTCCAACAGGCCACCACACTGACCCCATTCACCTGGAACGGGATTCCTGAGGGCCTGGGTCTGCAGGGGCAAAGCACTACAGGCAGGTGAGCAAACATGGAGAGGCGACGGGTGGCACCACACTCCATAGCTCCTCCTGCGGGAACAGTGTTCTTGCAATACGCCCCAATTGTTGGCACTTCCCACAGCGCACTTCTGCTCGGCCACCCAGGGGGTTTTTAAGGGGTGAAAGTACCTTCTCTGGTCCCACCAACCTCTCTCTTCTGGGTGGACCACCCCGACTCTGTCTCCGGTCACGGGTCCCCTGGTCGTCGGCAGAGAAGCTTTTCCCTTGGCCCCCGATAGGAACTCTGCAGTGGTTTTACCGCTCCACGAGGGGAATCAGCTGGTCCAGCTTTTTGGGTTTCCCTGGGCAACCCAACGATGCAGCTCTCGTGGTAGTAAACTTGGGGTAGCGGTCCCCTGACGATACGGTCTACGATGGGCGGATGGACTCAGCACCTCAGGTTGCAGCCACTTGCGCATAAGTTGTAGAAGATCAAAACAGCTGGGAGCGGGCGGCTTATGCTTCTCAAACCGCCAATCATGGACTCTGCGAGCCCGCACCGCTAGGTGGACTCCCAGCTTTGGGCCTAATCCCCTGCCTTAAGGAGGTCATAGTCCTTGGCTTGCTCTGTAGTGATGTCAAAGTAGGCCTTCTGCGGCTCCCCGATCAAATAGGGCGCCAGAAAAATTCCGTCCACACGGCACCCGGGATTTCTCTCTTTTCCGCCAGCCTCTTCAACACCCCTGGGCCAGATACGCCTCTACGTCATCATCAGGGTCATCTTCTGCAGGGCGCGCTGCACTGCCCCTTTTTTCTGTACGCCGACCCCTGAAACATCCTCCGTCCTCTGGGTAGAAACATTGACTCTGAGTGCTGCAATCTGCTCCAGCAACAGACGGTTCGTTTCTTGCTCGTTGGCATTGGCCTGCACCAGGTGTTGCATAGTTCCTCCATTGCTGGGGTCTGGTTAGGCTTGATTGTAGCAGCCTTCACCCAGGACATACAGTTCACAAAAAACGTATATAAAGTCCAAAACGTGTGCTGCTGTTACCCTTAGCAACCAGTGCCCGCATCCTCCACCATATGTGGGGACTAGCGGTCACAGAGGTAGGCACAAACGGGATGGTTGCAAAAAACATAGGTTTTTATTTTTGAAGCAAAACAAAACAGCAAAACAAAAGGCAGTTTATGTCCATAGGCTTACTCGCCGTTAAACAGCAGCACAAAACATAATAATATTTCCAGCCCCAAAAAGGGACACATGTTATACTCCACCGTGTGGCAGGTGAAGTTTCTGGAAAGCAGACCTCTTCGGTCCCATTTCAGTGGTCTGTAGCAGGCTCCTTCCTGCTCGCACCGTCTGGAAAATGACTCCTGATACCAATCAGTCCCAGGTGACTCTCTCACCTGGTCTCTTCCTGCACAGCTTTAAAGGGCCCAGGGATACCGGTAAAGCCTGGGCCGGAGGGGGGAACGCCTCCACCCAAGCTACAGCCGTTCAGAAAAAGCAGCCCAATAAAGCTGCACAGAGCGTATACTTAACTACACAAACATAGTAACTTATGGTTACTTATCTATACTGCTGACTTTTCCCCACCAAGGTCCGGGTTCCTTTGGGGGCCCCACTAGTGCAGTTCTCTTTCTGCCATTCTGCTGTTGTGGAAAGACTGGGCTGTCCCACGGACCGACCCTCTGAAATCCCTGGAACTTCCCTACTGTTTGTAGCATAATCCTAGGGACATACCTTCCATCCACTATCTTTCCTGCTAGTTGCTTACACCAGGTACGCATTTTCTGTGGAACTAAATCCACATCTCTCCAACTGCCCGTGAAATCCTTTTATCTTCTCATTGAATGGTACCTTCTGGAACACAATCTCAAAATCCTTCCAACTGCCCTGTTTAAATCTCCTTTTATCTGTCTCTATTGAATGGTACGCATGTTTGATAAACTCTGTAGTTTGGCTGCATCTCCTGCTGTGACAAAAAAACCTAATTGTCTACCACTATCAAATTTTCAATCTTTCCTCCTGCTCACCAATATTTCCCCCATCCCCCCCCCCACCCCCCACTCCCAATTTCACACCTGGTAAGATAGCATGCTTGTTTTTTTAAGCATCACCAAGTCATCATGAATTTAGTCAGTCGTGCAACATCCTTTCAGTGCTATCTCCTTAAGTGTATGCAGCATTAATACCAGCATGAAGGATGATGGGATGAATGGAATCTTAAAGGATAGTCTTGTCTCTCATCTGACCTCTCTTCTTCTGTCAATTCCAGGTATGCATTTTCTGTGGAACTACAAGTCTCAACATCCTCTCCAACTGCCCTGTGTAAATCTCCTTCTATCTGTCTCTATTGAATGGTACGCATTTTTGATAAACTCTGTAGTTAAGCTGCATCTCCTGCTGTGACAAAGGCCTAATTGTCTATCCACTATCACTTTTCAATCTTTCCTCCTGCTCACCAATATCCTCCATCCCCCCCACCCCCACTCCCAATTTCACACCTGGTAAGAGTAGCATGCTTGTTATTTAAGCATGCAGCCAAGTCAGTCATGACTTTAGTCAGTCCGTGCAACATCCTTTAAGTGCTATCTCCTTAAGTGTATGCAGCATTAATACCAGCATTGAAACCAGAAGTGAACCAAAGGTAATCAAGACCCTTCCCAGCTCCTCACTCTAACAGCACCCACTATGCACCTCTCTGCCCCAATCAGCATTGCCTCTCTAATCATCAAACTCCTTGTCTCCCCCCAGACACCCGCGCTGGGCAATGGATTCCATCTCTCCCCTTCTGTCTTACCCTCACACCTGACCTCTACTCTTCACCTCTTCCACAACATTAAGACCTTTCTCAAAAAACCCACACAACCACCTTTTTCTCTATCCCACACACACACCTCCTCACTCTCTACCTGCTTCTCCTCGCTGCCGGGGACATATCTCCCAACCCCGGGCCCCCTCAGCACATCCCCATTGTGGCTTCAGGCATCTTGCAGACCAAGCAGCACACACTTTATCAACCACATAAATATTAAAATCATCCCCCTCACCCCTCCACCACCTATCCCCATGTCTGGAGTCCTCTGGAATGCACGTTCTATGTGAAAACAAGCTTCCTTCATCCACGACCTCTTCATCTCAGCCAGCTAACCTTCCTTGGATAACAGTAATTTGGGCTGAAACGCTCTGACACAACTTCCCCTGCCGCACTTTCCTATGGAGGGCTCCAGTTTACCCCCAGCCCCCGCCCTGGCTGTAAACATGGTGGAGGTCTATGCCTTCTTCTGTCAATACCTTTTCCTTTCTCTCCATTCCACCAGTCCCTTTCCCCTCACCCCCCCTCCTTCGAGTGCATTCTTTTCTGCATCTACTCCCCTCCAACCTCCAAGTGGCTGTTGTTCTCCCGCCCCCCAGGCCCTGCCACCACCTTCCTTGACCACTTGCTTCCTGGCTCCTCCACTTCTTTCTTCCACCGACATCCCCACTTTTATCATGGGAGATTTTAACATTCCAATCGATACACCCACTCCACCTAAACAAACGCCTGTCACTCTCCTCCTCCTTTGGCCCTCTCCCAGGGGACCTCTGGAGCCACTCCCACCGCCGGACACACACTGGACCTCACTTCACCCGCCTCTGCCCCCTATCTAACCTCTCAAACTCCCTCTCCCTATCTCTGAACCACAACCTCCTCACCTTCTCCTCCATCACCACTCCAACCTGCCTTCCTGCCCAAAAATCTAGTACACTCACGCAGTAACCTACAAAACCTCAAACCCTTGCACTCTCTCTGATTCTCTTGCACCTCTCTCTACCAATCCTCATTTGCTGATCCGACGTAGCCACCACTTCTACAACAACACAATCACCTCCACTCTTGATGCTGTCCCCCCTCTCAACACATCAGATCCGCAAAATGAACAGACAACCCTGGCACACAGACCCACCAAACAGGGGAGGCGAGCTTCCCAGAGTGGCTGAACCCCACGGGAAGAAAACCCGCTCCACGACGACTTCATCTCATATAAAGAATCACTACACACATTTAAATCCGCACTCACCTCAGCCAAACAAGACTTCTTCCGACTTTTCATATCCTCCCTGTCCCGCAACCCCAGACAACTTTTTAACACCTTTTAACTCTCTCCTGCGTCCACCAGCACCCCCACCCCCATCTCTCCTCTCAGCAGATGATTTTGCAACTCACATCCATAAAAAAATACATCTCATCATGCAAAGCTTCACCCTGCAGTCCCCTCAGACCTCCTCTATTCCTGCAGTGTCCCCACAGCCCACCTCTGCACCTGCTCATGACTATTCCCTCTAACTTCCTTCCCCTCCTGTCACTCCTGACAAGCTCTCCTCTTTACTGTCCCAAAACGAACCTCACCACCTGTAGTCTTGACCCACTCCCATCCCCCCTCATCCCTGACCTTAGTGCTGTTATCATCCCAGCCCTCACCCATCTCTTCAATCTATCAAATTTAAACCCCTGGCATCTTTCCCCCCTTCCTTTAAACACGCTACCATCACCCCCATCCTAAAGAAACCATCTCTTGACCCCTCCTCACTGTCCAACTATCCCCATCTCACTGCTTCCCTTCGCCTCTAAACTCCTTGAGCAACACGTCCATCTTCACCTGTCCTCCCATCTCTCCACCAACTCTCTCCTTGACCCACTGCAATCGGGCTTCTGTCCCCACCACTCTACTGAAACCGCCCTATCCAAAGTCACCAACGACCTAGCAACTGCCAAAGCTTTACGCCACTAAATTTTGTGCTTCTCCTCCTAGACCTGTCCTCTGCCTTTTACACTGTTGACCATTCACTTCTCCTACACATCCTCTCCTCCCCCGGCAAACACGGACTTGCCCCCTCCTGGATATCCTCGTACCTCACTGATCGGACATTCAGCGTTTCTCACTCTCGCTCCTCCTCCTCCCCCCGGCCTCTCTCTGTTGGTGTCCCCCAGGGGTCAGTCCTGTGCCCACTACTCTTTTCTATCTACACTCTTGGTCTGAGTCAGCTCATAGCTTCACACGCTTTCAATACACCTGTAGCTGATGACACCCAACTCTACATCTCCGGCCCAGATGTCACCTCTTTCCTCCCCTATCCCTGACTGTCTTTCATCCCTTTCTCCTTCTCCTCCCGTCTCCTAAAACTAAACGTGGAGAAAACTGAATTTATTTTCTTCCCACCATCCCACCTACCCCTCCTCCACCTGATCTCTCTATCACTGGTCAATGCTACACTCTCTCACCAGCACCACAGGTCCACTGCCTTGGGATAACCTTTGACTCCAATCTGTCCTTCAAACCACACATCCAAACCCTCCCCTCTGCCAATCCCTTCACTGGCTACCCATTGCCCAGCAAATCCAGTTCAAGGTAGCAACTTTGACCTACAAGCTCTCCACAACCTCTCCCCTTCATATATCTCTGCCTTAACCTCTAAATACCTCCCTCACACAACCTCCGCTCCTCAACAGGACCTTCTCCTCTGCTCTCCTCTTATCAACCCCCCTCACATAACCGTCCCAAGACTTCTCTCGTGCTTCCCCCACACTTTGGAACTCACTGCCCCAACACCTCAGACTCTCCCCTCTCTCACCGGCTTCAAATGTAACCTGAAAACCTACCTCTTCAGAATTGCCTATAACAAACATTAACCGTGTTGCCCCACAAACATGTCTGCCCCCCACCTTCTGTCTTTTCACCCCTTCCCTGTAGATTGTAAGCCCTCACGGGCAGGGACCTCTCTCCCTCTGTACCAGTTGTTAGTCACTTATTGTCACTTTGTAATTGTTTGACCATTGTTGTTTATGTACCCACCTGAAATGTACAGCGCCCTGGAATGAAGGGCGCTCCAAAATAAATGATAATAATAATAATATGTGGTGGAACTGCCCGACAACTCAGGCCCATTGGATGGATGTTGAGAAACTACTGTCAGAAGTATTGGGTTCCTCAATCACCTTGACCCCAGAAACAGCTATCTTAGATATCTCTTTAAAAAGCTTCCCACCATCGTTTCATACTATTATGTTTCATGTACTAATTGCAACGCGTACAGTTATAGCCTCACACTGAATATTGCCTACTCCCTTAGTGATTAATGAGGTCATTAATAGAACAAATATACAATTCCACTCCGAAACGTGCCTAATTATCCCTCCGCATTCAACAGCTAAAGTGCGTACCAGATGGGCTCAATGGATTCATGCCAGGTATTTCAAATAGACCTTACTGAGGGCAGATATAATTCAATATATGGATTGTCTCTTCTTGTTCTATATTACTCTTCACCTTTATTTATGGCTGTTATACATACTCTCCTTTCTTTGCGGAGTCCCTTCTGTGCTGGTATATTTAAAACACATTTATTGTTTTGTGATTGATGCTACTTACTCATTGCGATTCACTGCTATTTCTTACTGATATTGTGGACTTCATGAGGCTTTGTTCTGTTAAGGTGTTTGTTTACCAGTAGTGTTGAGCGATTATTATCGACAAAAGTTGAAATCGGCACAGTTTTTATGTTGATCAAAATTTTTAGATCATGCGATAATTTAGGTTAAAATCTGTGCATCATCTATTAATATCACGCCACTTTTCGGCGCTTCTGTCAGTTTTGGCGGCCAGAACAAATCAGCTACAGAATTGAGAGGGTGAGATGTAGTGTGCGACGTCATGACTCGGATTGTGTTATGTGTTGCGTTTTTGGCTGAAAAATCACATGACCTCGTGTTTTACTTAGAACAGCCCTGCCTGCTTCGTTCACATGATCAGTGTCTATAGCGTCTCATGTAGCTGTAGACGTGCGCTCTGCCTGTGTCAAAAAAAAACAGTCAGCGAAATCTCTCTTCTATTTCTCACAGTGAAAAGCTCTATATTAGCTGTTGATCTTTACAACTTAGTTTGATCAGAGATTGGGAAGATTTTATGTAGTTAGGTAGAGAATTTTAAAGGAGCATCTACGCCGTATACGTCCGGCGGGTGGATGAGGGGGGGGCCACCCGCAGGCAGGCAAACAGACAAGCTATATATAAGAATACTGGATATAGTTCACCAAGATTAGTGTAGACTTGCACTGCAAATAGCTTTATTATTACACAGTTTTATTATTGAAATATTTACTGGATATTGGGCAGCCTAAAATTATATTAGGTTCACATCTTTTATAGAAACTGGCAGGTCATCTTTGTTAGGTGCCAACAACTCCATTTTATTATCGTATACATTTCAGATAGGTGTTCTTTTAATTTTGGCCCATTCAGCTTTGTTGATATAGCCACTGCAGTTAAATTAGAATCCTCCAATTTTGTAGTCAGGAACAGGTTGATGGTGCAAAAAATACCTTTTATTATCCGAATTACATTTCTTGATACATGTTTTCACTTTGGCGCACTACAGCTTTGTTCATTGAGGGCCACTTGCACTTTTTTTTAAAATGTGAATACAGGCAATTTTTGTAGTCACCCAGGTGAATGAAAGGTGCAAAAATACATTTTATTATCGATACATTTCAGTACGTTGTTTTTTTTCACTTTGGCGCAATAAATCTTTGTTCATTGATGGAATTGCACTTTAATGTGAATACAGCAATTTTGTAGTCACCACAGGTGAATTGATGGTGCCAAAAAAAACCTTTTATTGTCCGAATACATTACAGATACGTGTTTTTCTCATTTTGGCGACACTACAGCTTTGTTCATAGAGGCACCTTGCACTTAAATTGTGAATACGCAATTTGTAGTCACCACAGGTGGATTGAAAGGTGCCAAAAAATACCTTTATTATCGAATACTTTTCAGATACGTTGTTTTTTCACTTTTCACGCAGGCCAGCTTTGTTGATAGAGATACTTTGCAGTTAAATGATGAATACAGCATTTTGTAGTCACCACAGGTGAATTGAAGGTGCCAAAAAATACATTTTAATATCCT
Source organism: Phyllomedusa bahiana (assembly GCA_025379985.1). Classification (NCBI taxonomy): domain Eukaryota; kingdom Metazoa; phylum Chordata; class Amphibia; order Anura; family Hylidae; genus Phyllomedusa; species Phyllomedusa bahiana. Next base: position 26,890 of record JAODAL010036144.1, read on the forward strand.
ACTACATTTCAGACAGGTGTTTTTTTCACTTTTGGTTCAGTCAACTTTGTTGTTAGATCTATTTGCAGTTAAATTTGAATCGAGCAATTTTGTTTTGATTTGAGGGATTTGAGAAATAGCTGTGATTTGCGTATTTTAATAAGGAGACTTTCCCAAAAACTCTTCATTACTTCTCAATATTTTTTATATTTCTGTACATGGAGCGAAATTCAGGTGGTAGCGGAGCAAAGAGGGGGTAGGACATGGAGGTAGAGGTACGAGAGAAGGTGCTCCTTCCAGTGCTGGCGGACAACACGCATGCCAGCGGATCATCAGTTTGCACGGACAGTCAGGCCTTGTCATCGCTGGGTCGGGCCTGTGAAATCCTATAAAGTAACGATCAGCGTCGCAATCTGTTCTTCAGTGGTTAATGCAACCTGCATCACAGGCAGTCTTACCTATCGTACTCCCAGTCACGGCCTCAAATGTCGTCATCAGCATCATCAGCATCCGTCCAAACATGAAGCTGCCAAATGTCACTCGTGTACCCAACGACTGTGGATATCCATTCTGAAGACCTCTTTGATGACAAATCGGCGGCTTGGCGGTCAGGAGGATGTTAAAGATCCAGAGGGCAAAAACGAGGATATTTTCTCTGCTCTGACGCGCCAGTTACTGATGCCATCTGAGGAGGAGGAAGGAAGCCGGTTCAACCGGCAAAAATCCAGACGCCGGTCGGCAACGCCTTGCAGTCCTCTGGCTTTTAGCCGCAGCTCTGGGATGCAGAATGTCAGGACGACGAAAGATCACCTTGTGATGATGATGATGTCGACGACATTGTGGATCCAACGTGGTCTTTTCAGCAGAATTTGCTTTGTGAGCGCTCTATCTCTGGACGGAGGAGGAAGACAATGGGGTGGTGGGGTTGTGTCAGTACAGGTTCCGCATAAAAAAGGGAGGAGGGCGGTCGCAGAATTGCCGTGTTATGGTTCAGCCAGCCACGGTCCAGCGGAAAACCCCGCTCCTCGCTTATTGCCGTCAAAAAGGTCCAGGATCCCTCTCAGCCTGGGCTTCTTTGAGGCAAGCCTTTGATACACCAGCGATTGTCTTATGCCGCCTTTGCCGTAAACAGCATAAGTAGAGGGCAAGAAGAACCTTAGGTGGTTACCACCACCAACATGTCTAGTCACATGCACGAATGCATTGAGTTGAATGGTAGGTCACACTTGGCCAAAAAAGGCCAGACCGAGGGGCCTCCAACCCACTGTCACACACCTCTGTCTCCTCTCCTCCTCCGCCACCACCAAGCGTTCCTCTCAGCTGCCCATGTTCTCTGAGTCATGTCAGGACCAGGCCTTCGCTTCAGCCTCCCACCGTAGCAACGAGTACCACCAGCACACCAGAGACCCATCCTACCCTTATCCTTCCGACAGTTTGACGACCTGCATGCGTACAGGGGCATGTCTAGCAGCCAGCCTTCTGTCTTCCGGTTTGGGCAGCAGATAGAAACACTTTAACCCAAACCATCCCAAAGCACAAAAGCACCTGAATGTCGGCATTGCCAGGCTTTGGCCTTAGAAATTTTTGCTTCCGTCTGGCGGGACCACAGGATGGGTTCACCAGTCATAGGCCCTTGCCTGCCCCCCAATACAGGGGGGGGGGGGTGGCCGAGCAAGAAAAGCCGATCCCTGCCCTGGCCTGCCAGTGTCATCTAAAATTTCAAGCGCGGTTGTCTGCATCTGTGGCCGGAAAAGTACATCTGACCACCGAACACATGGACTAGTAAGCACGGCCAAGGATGCTATATCACTTGACAGACTCACTGGGTGAGCTGGGTGGATGTTTTCTGGGGGTGACGGTGGCTCTCAGTCGGCGCACGTCTTCAAAACCGCGCAGGGGATGGTGAGGGTTCTTTACGCCCAAGGTCCTCTGGTGGATCACGTGCCCAGATGAAACACAGACCATGTTGAATTAATCTTGTCTTGGAGACCGTCCACCACACAGGTAGGAGCTGTGGACGTCTCCGCAACGAGACCGAGCGCTGGCTGGGTGCCAAGAACTATGTGCCAGGCAAAGGTGAGTGTGCGATAACGGGCGAAATATGCTGGCACGCCCTTAAGATCAGTAGGTTTGGAAGCTCATCCCTTGCTTGCACATGTCAATAGAACTAGTCGTCCAGAAATTTCTAAAGAGACTACTGGGTCTGAACTGTGTGAGGGAAGGCTCGAAGTCTAAAGTCGCACTTCCGCCGTTCGCACCCTGCTTCGTCCGCCTGGCTGCGTTGCAGCGTCAGCTCGGCCTCCCCGTCATCCGTCTCATTGTTGACATGGCAACACGCTGAAATTCCACCCTCTGCATGCTCCAGCGATTGTGGCAGCAGCGCAGGTGAAAGAGCTCTGCACCATCCTTGCCAGTTTTGAAGAAGCCACCAAAATGGTCAGTGCGGACAGGATGACCCTTGTCAGCATGAGCATTGTGGTGATCTTAGTTCTGGAACGATCGTGGGACCCTCTGAAACAACAGGTCCCGCCAGCGAAGGAGGAGGGAAGACCGGACACAGATGTCGGGACACGGTGCCTTCTCTCGTCTGAATCCACATGGCCCGACAGTTTCTCAATTTATCGGTCTTCATATTAGGCCAGTGGTTCGGGAGCGTCCAGGGCTAGTGCAAGGCAGTGCATCAGCTCTCAGGGTGATTCATCTCAGGCAGTCAGGGCTTGTGTTTGTGAGCTGTGCGGAGGGAAGCGGAGGAGGAGGAGGAAGAGGTATTCCTAGACACCGACGTTACCGACGTCCCTGCCTTGGAAAGAGTGTTGGAGAGAATTTGAGGGCGGGAGGATAGGAAGATGAGGAAGATCAGTTTGATAGTGCCCCTCGACCAGGAGGCTTGGGATAATCAAGGCTCCATCTTCACATGGTGCTTGGATGGCTCCATTTTCCTCCACATGATCCTAGCATTAAGGCATCAAAATGAACACAGTTACTGGGCTGGCCACCCTCCTGGATCCCTCGGTACAAAACAAAACTCAGCATTTTCCTTCACTCACCAATAGAGTAAAAATGCGAGGAAATGGAGACTTGCTAGATGTGATCTACTGGAGACATCTGTTGCGGTATGCTTCTCTCAAATTGAACCTCATGTTCCCCAGATATGTCACGGTGGAGGGTGGAACAACATCAGGATCGTGACAGCAGTAGAGTGCCAAGTAGGCCGTAGCGCAGCAGAGGCAAGGTAGCAGAAGCCTAATGGAGTGAACCTCTGGCAATCTTTATTTTTTTCCCCCCCCCCCCCCCCAAACCACCAACGCATGCATGCAGGGCAGACAACCAACAACAGAGACAGCGTTAAGATCATGCGTGACGGACTATTGCGTCTCAACTCCAACTGTTTTTGTATGTGTTCCGGACCCAATAGACTCTGGGTATCCAAAATGGAGACGAAATGGCCCGAAGCTCACTCGCCACGCCATAAGGTGTTGTCCTGTCAGCAGGCCTAGCGTCATATCTGAGCGGGACCTTCAGCACAGATGGAGGAGTCATTACAGACAAACGCATCCGTCCCTCAGGCCTTTTCCCACAGATAAGTGGATCGTTTGACCTTTTCATCAAGCTTGAATCAGGAATGGATCTCTGATGATGTTAGTAGGCCCCAATTGCCGAAGGTACTGATTAGTTGCCGGTCTACTTCAAATTCTCTTCAAACAGAAATGGTCATCTTGAAAAAATGTTTTTAAAATGATCACTTTCATACTGCAATTTTATTTCCTTTTCAACAGATTATTATTGCTGGGGTTTTTTTTTTGCTGTGAGGAGACTGGTACAAAGACAGCAAGGTTTCATGACACACACTTGTATTCCATTACTACTTTATCTTTAGAGTTTTCGGCATTGTCAATGGTTTTGAGGTCATGTTGCTGTGAGATACAAACCATAATTATGGTCCTTTGGAACAGAAATTGTTGGCTTCTAAGTCGGCTTTTCTCCATCACAATTTTTAATAGTTTCATGTTTCATAGTTTCATAGTTTGTAAGGCAAAAAAAAGTCAAAGTCGTCCATCTCGTTCAGCCTGTTGTGCTAAGGCGTTGATCCAGAGGAAGGCTCAAACCCCAATGAGGTAGAAGCCAATTGTCATCATTTCTAGGGAAAAAATCCTTCCTGATCCAATCTGGCAAATCAGAAAAAATCCCTGGAACAATGACCCTCTCCTGAACTCTAGTCACTATAACTTGTTATATTATTACGCTCCAGGAAATGAATCCAATCCCTTTTGCCTCGGTTATTGAATCACCATGTCCAAGTCCCTCTGGCAGAGGAATTCATAGTCTCACTGCTCTTACAGTAAAGAATCCCTTTCTATGTTTATGTAGAAACTTTCGATTTCCTAAGACGTAAAGGATGCCCCCTTGTTCTTAGATACAGCCCTGTGTTATAAATAAATCTTGGGGAGGAGGAGATTATATATTGACCTTTGATGTACTTTTAATCATATTTATTATGTCCTCCCAGATACAGCCTTATCTTTCTCTAAACATAAATAACCCATAATCTTGCCAATCTTTCTCGCTCGTGTACTAGTAGTACCACACAGTCTTTTATTATTTTGTTGCCCGCTTTGTTCCTGTTCAAGCTCTCACAATGTCATTTCCTGTGCCACTCGTGCCAAACTGTACTCAAATATTCCATGTGTGGTCTAACCAGTTGGACTTGTATAATGGGCAGGAATAATGTTCTCTTCATGGCATCTATGCCCCTTTAATGCACCCCATGATCCTTATTTGCTTTGGTGCTGCTGCCTGACAATGCTGCTACAATTAAGTTTACGGTCTCCACAGGATTCCAAGTCCTTTATCCATGTCCAACTTTGTACCGAGTAGTTTTTCCATTTTTACATGTAATTCATGTAATGGATTTCTCTTACCCATGTGCATAACTGCATTTAATCAGTGTTAAACCTCATCTTGCCATTTCCTGCCCAGGGCCTCCTAACTTATCCAGATCCCTTGTTAATAAACATATTATCCTTATTGTGTTGATTACTTTTCAGAGCTTAGTATCGTCTGCAAAGATCGATATTTTCTTTTTTTTACTGTGTATTCCCTGTGTAAGATCATTAATGAAAATAGTTACAAGAGGATAGGGCCAAATTTACTACCTATGTGTACCCCATAAAGTAACAGCGATCCAGTCTGAGTATGTACCGTTAATTACCTACCTTTGTTTTCTATCAGTGAGCAGTTACTTACCCACTTGCAACATTTTTCCCCAGTCCAAGCATTTCTCATTTTATTTACAACTTTTATGTGGCACCGTATCAAATGTTTAGAAAAATCTAGATATATGACATCAGTGCCTCACCCAGATCCATAGTGGCCTGAGGAGTCAAATTTATAATTTTTTGGGGTCATTGTTGCGCATGTGTGAGATACAAGCCATAATCATGGTCCTTTTGGACAGAAAAGTGGCTTTTAAGTGGCCATTTTTCCCTCACAATTTTTAATAGTGCTTGGTATAGTCCATATTTATAATTTTTCTTTGGGTTTTGGGGTCATGTTGCTTGTGAGATACAGCAATAATCATGGCTTTGGAACAGAAAGTGGCTTCTAAGTGGCATTCTCCCTCGCAATTTTTAATATTGGAATGAGAAGTCACTATTTATAATTTTTGGGGTCATGCTGCTTGAAATGCAAGCAATATATAGGTCCTATTATAAAAAAAATGTTGTTCTAACAGACTTTTGTTCTTCACAACTTGTCCAAAAGTGGCTCAAGGGTCATGCTTGAATTTTTGGGGGCATTTTGCTGTGGAAATTGCAGCTATTACTACGGTCCTTTTATAAAAAAAATTTTGATTTTCTAAAGACATTTGTTCTTTCAACAATTGTCCAAGTGGACATCAAGGATCATAGCTTTGAATTTTTGGGGCATTTTGCTGTGACATGCAGCTATACTAAAGGTCCTATATAAAAAATGTTGTTTTAACAGGAATTTGTTCTTCCACAATTGTCCAAAGTGGATCAAGGGTTCATGCTTTGAATTTTTGAGGGCATTTTTGCTGTTGGAACATTGCAGCTTTACTAAAGGTCCTATTATAAAAAAAAAATTCTAAACTGACATTTTTCTTCACATTGTCAAGAGTGGCTAAGGAATAAGGTAGGACAGTTAATTGGACACATATTGCAAAAATGTCTTGTTTTTGCTAGATCTTAACATAGCTTCAATCCCTGTATTGAGACAAACCATTATAATTAAAAAAAAGAGAACAAAATGTGTTTTCTAGAATTAAACTACTAAAAAACTTGCATGTACTAAATAGCTGGTAAAAATTCCTCCTGAATTGTACAAGGGAGGTAAGGAAAACTTCAAAACTTGACAGAATGTAGTGTTTTCAGAGGACATGGGAGTATGGATCATGGACAGCGAGAGAACAAAGGTACAGAGGACAATTTCCTCAGCACCATTGAGTATATTGAGAAAAAGAATGGCCAAGAAAAAGGGCACCTGGGTGGAAGGAGCGTTAACCACCAGTATTCCAAGTGCAAGCTCCAATTGGCTCCGCAATAAACGGCAGGGGCAAGCGCTACCCCAGGACAGGGAACAGTATATGTCCAGTGAAACTTAAAATGGATGGTTGAAAGACTCTTTTTCCGGCACCTTTTTAATTGGGGACATGCAGGTTTTGGGATGTCATGCTCGTGGCCAGGACAGGTATAATTCAATGTCCGTTGAAAACTAAAATGGTGGTTTGGAAGATCCTTTTTTGGGCACTTTTTAATCGGGGGTCATGCAGGTTTGGTGGCTTTCATGCTGTGGCCCAGGACAGGTATAGTCAAATGTCCAGTCTTGCTGCGTCGCTAGTAAACTAAAATTGGTGGTTGAAAGACTCCTTTTGTACGGCACTTTTTAATCTGGGGTCAGGACAGGTTTTGGGGCTCATGCTGTGGCTCAGGACAGGGATAGTTTCTGTCCAGTGAACTTAAATGGTGTTTGAAAGACTTCCTTCTTTCCGGCACTTTTTAATCTGGGGTCATGCGGTTGGGGCTCATGCTGTGGCCAGGACAGGTATGTCAATGTCCAGTTGAAACTAAATAAAAAAAAAAAAAAAATGGTGGTTGAAAGACTTCTTTTCCGGCACTTTTTAATCAGGGGTCATGCAGGTTTGGGGCTCATGCTGTGTACCAGGACTGGGATAGTCAAGGGTCCAGTTAAAGTAAAAATGATGGGTTCAAATTAATACGGCCTTCTGGCCTTTTTAATTTGTAGGTGATGCAGGTTTTAAGGTCATGCTGTTAGTACAAGACAGTGATATGAATGGTCTGTGATTTCTTTTCTGTGGCTTTTTAACTAACTGCTTGTTGCCTAAGATGTAAGCACGTATCCATTTGACTGTTGTGATTTTAATTCAGCTTCTCAGCCCTGTTTGGGTGTAAGAATGAAGGTGGTTGTCGCTCTCCCATAGACTTTTAATGCGTCATCGCGCGATTCATCTATCATCGACCAGCGAATATCTTGTCACAAAGGGGGACCTATTGGATTGACCTGAGAGAAGATGGGACCAATGTACAAAGGCTACTCACGATAACACATACGCTGCAAGGGATAGGATCCTGCAGTGCCAGATGTGTGTCCTGCTAAGCCAGTAATGTCCAGGCCCATCTGAAGCTTTTATAGAGAGCATTTGTATGGATCCAGACAAAGTATTGGGAGAATGTCATATGGTTCAGGATGAACCAAAGTAGAATGTTTGGTAGAACACAACTCATTGAGTTTGGGGGAGAGAGAATTGAGTGGCACTCCAAAGAACACCATACCTACTCTGATGCATGGGGTGGCAACATCATGCTTTAGGTGTTTTACTCTGCAAGGGACAAAATGTTCTCATGTACATGAAATAATGAATGGGGCCATGTATCATGAGATTTTGAGTGCAAACCTCCTTCCCCATCGCAAGGGCATTAAGATGAAATGTTGTGGGTCTTTCAGCTGACAATGATCCCAAGCACTCCGCCGGGAACAAAGGAGTGGCTTTGTAGGAAGCATTTCAAGGCTTGGAGTGGCCTACCCAGTCTTCAGATCTCAACCCCCCATAGAAAAATTTTGGGGGGTTGAAAGTCGTGATGCCCAGCAACGCCCCAAAACACACTGTTTGGGGGGAATCTCAGGGGGGGGGAATTGGCCAACATCAGAACAGTGTGGCCCCCTTTGTAAAAACTTAAGAAAACGTTTGACCCCGTCTTTGCCAAAAAAGGACATATAAAAAGTATTGAGAAAATTTTTGTTTTTGACCAAATAATTATTTTCCACAAAATTTTTGCAAATAAATTTTTTCCAAAAAAGACAAGTGATTTTCTGGTTTTTTGTTTTTCATTTTTTTTTCATATTGAGTTCCCCTATGATCCAGTTAAGGGCCTCTCATCTTTTTACGGGGGGAGAACTTGCACAATTGGGGGCTGACTAAATTTTTTTTTCCCCCCACGTATTTAAAAGATAGTTTCCCCCCAAAATAAAAAAAAATTAATCTTTGGCCAAAAGAGCAATATCCCAAAAAAAAAATGTGGGTTTAGGGAAAATGGTGTATATGACACACAAAACCCGTGTAGTTGAAAGGTATGTCACCCCCGTAACTATAAAATCAGAAAGTATTTGGGCCCGAGTGAATCTGTGTGCTGCAGAGAGATCCTTTTACAAAGAGACACAGTGACAAGTGGCACAAGGTAAAAAATTGGCTGCCCCTTTTTAGGGGGGCGTGACATCACAGAAGCTGGTTTGGCTGTTTTATTTGGCAACTTTTCCCTGCTTTGGCCCATGGCTTTTGAGGGGCGGTTTTTTTCCTTTTCCTAACATAGTCTTTTTCCCCCCCATGTAAACCCCGGGGGGGGGTTGGGGGGGCGGCCCCAAATTTAAAAAACAAAAAAAAGACAAATCGTTCCCAAACCATTGCCATAAAAATTTCGGCTTTTTTTTAGAATTGAATTTTTCCTGAAATTTAAAATGAATCCACTTGGGGCAGTTTAAAATTCGCTCACCCCAACAAACAATCAAAGGCAGAGAAAAGTCTGTTTAAGAAAAAGGGGCAAAATATTTCAGTCCCCAAATTTTTTAAAAATATTAAGCAAATTTTGAAATCAGCTTTAGCCCCCTCCCTTTTTCCCATAAAAAAGGGGGCTTTTTTTTAAATAACCCCATATTTTTGGACATGGACAAAAATGCCCCGGGTGTCTTTTTTAACCTTTTTTATTAGAGTACTAGGAGAGCCCAAAAGGTACGTAAAAAAAAAAAAACCTTCAAAAGGGCTTTTTTTTTCTAGGAACAAGCAAAGTTTCCCCTACGCTATTAAAAATCCAGCCCCAAATTTCTAAAAAGATTTTTTTCACATACCCCTGTTTTTTAAAAAATTTGTTAAAGATCTCTCCCATATTTTAAGATAATTTCCCTTATTTAAAGAAAATTCTTCAAGCCCTAAAAAATTGGCACCTGGTATACCTATAAGGTCTGGGGGGCATCTGGTTCATCTATGTAGAACATTTTTTTTATCTGCTAGAAAAATACAAGGCCGTATAAAAGAGGGTTTTCCCCTCTAATTTTTTCTCAAAAACAAGGTAGGGGGGTTTGACTTGTTCCTGTGTGGTAGCCGAAAATTTAATTAGAGGTTGAAAGCCATTCAGCATACGTACAAAATCTTGAAACTGGTCATCATTTCCACTACACATAATGAAAACATCATCCACATACAAACCAATTTTTTTTAAGTAAAAAAAAAAATTCCATTTGAAAAAATTACATTTTAAAAGGGGCTGACATATAAAAAATTAAAAAAAAAAATAAGCTAGGGCAACAAAAAACCCCCCATAAAAGGTCCCCCGTAGCGGGAGACAGACCTCCCCCCAAAGAAAAATTTAGTTTTTCCTCAAGATAAACTATTTTTAGTACAAGCAAAAATGAAATTAATGAGTTTTTGGATAAATGTGATCAGGGGCTAAAGCCTCAACTAAAAGTTTTCCTTTAACCCTTCAAATTAGAAAAATAGAGATCTAATATCCAAGGTGTATAGTTTAGTGATTCCATCACAGTCAAAAACCTTAATGGGTGGGAAAAATTGTAATTTTCACATAAAAGAAAAAAGGATGTCTCGCCACAAAATTTTTTTTAAAAAAACTTTCCCGGGATACGGGTATAGGTTCAAAAAAAGGAATTTAAACCCGAGATGATTGGGCCCTACCGGGGCTTATCATTGGGTTTATGGACTTTTGGTACTAAATATAGTTTTGCTTTTACATGGAGAGTCCTTTTTTGAGGGGCCCGTTTTAAAATTTTCAAAAAATAGTGCCTGGGACATAGCAAACACTTAGTATATTTTTTTAGTTTAACTTTAAATTCTTCTGTGGGGGTTTTTCTCAGACTAAAGGTACATGTCCTTACATTAATTTGGTTTTTGACTTCTTTCCCAAAAAATAACTGGTTTCATTTACTACGTGGCCCCTCCCTTTTTCCCCTTTTTTGTAATGGTTTTTTGTTTTATTTCCCAAAACTAATTCTTTAAGTGCCTTGCCTTTGCTGATAATTTAAAATTAGATTTATCTTTTCTATTATATTGCTCCCATTTTTCAGTAACTTCTTTAGTAACAAGTTGATGAAATATTTCTATTGATGAATTATTAATCACCGGATTAACCTGTACATTTTTTGTTAACGTACTAGGCAATTCACCTACTCGAATACTTTTATTTGTATTATTATAAAACATTTTAGGCGTATAGATCTGCAAAACCTGTGAAAATGAATTACAAAATCAAAAGGTTGTATATCATTAGTATATCATTTTGAGCAAGGAATTCTGCGCTTCAGTAAGCGATTTAGATGAAATATTCATGGTGAGAGAGTCTATATACTCTTCCTTGTTCTTCCTTGTAGGAATTGTCGTCCTTCGGCTGTATTTCTCTCAATATTGCCACCACGGTCTGCTGTTTCTTTTACTTTCTCCAAAAGATTAGAATATCTATATATATTCTTTTGAGAGGATCTTTGTTACATCCTTTCCTGTTGGGAGATCTCTTCTGATCCACAGGAGTTAGTATCAGTAGGTGATGTATCTCTGATGTTTCGGACAAATCTCCGAGATGGGCCTCTTTCTTCTGCCCAGCTATAGACATGATTTTGTTGGTAGTCACTATCGAACCGTTCGAGAAAAGTTAAGTTCGAGTCGAACTTCTCGATTTTTTAGAACTCAAGCAGAACCAAGCTTTTACGGTTCGTTCGAGTAAAGTTCGCGTTTGAAACGTGCGCTCGAAACGCCATCTTTAGTTTCACTTTTAGCTGCTTCCTGCACTTTTGGCTGCCATCCAATCAGTGCACAGCTCAGAGGATTGTCAAAAATCTCATCACTGAGGGTGTAGTGATCTCATTGGCTGCTAAAATAACATGACCCTGTTATATGTATTTCACTGTATTTCCTTGTGAACGCCATTTCCAGTTCACTCTCTGTACTGAATGCACTGCTCTCAGTCTGCTTGCTTGTATGCATTCCAAAGAGCTCTTTGATGACACAATGTGGTTGGGTAAGAAGGAATTTCAAAAGATTAAGAGGCCAAAGAGGATGATTTTGATGCTCTGACACTGATTGGGCAATCACTGATGCTCTCAGAAGAGGAGAAGGAAGCTGGTCTGTCGCAGAAATACAGAGCCGTCAGCGGTGCCTTGCAGTGCCTGTGGCTTCCAGCCTGCAGCTTGAGGATGTAGACTGTCAGGAAAAGGAAGTCACCTGTGATGATGATGACATTGCAGATCCAACGTGGTCATTTGAGCAGCAGCTAGCGAGCGTATCATCAGTGGAGGAGGAGTATAATAGGGTAGTGTCAGTGCGGGTTCAGTGCGCCCTCAGAAAGGGAGATGGCAGTTGCACAAGTCCTCTGACATTACTCCGCCAGCTGTGGTCAATGGTGGCAGCGGGAACAACGGTACTAGGATTTCACAGTCAAAAAGGTCCAGAACCTGTGAAGCCCAGACCTTATTCGATCAAGCCTCAGATTCGCCGACTGACATCTTATGTCGGATTTGCTTTCAACGTATCAGTAGAAGAAAGAATATAAAGCGTTTAAGCACCACGAGCATGCACAGACACATGCATGTAAAGAATGAATTGCTATGGAACAGTCACTTGGAGAAAAAAGGCAACACCGGTCCTGGGCTTCCAACCACCGTGACATCCTATGCCTCCTCCACCACTTCCAAGTTCAAGCGGTCCTCTGCAGCTGATGTACCGGAGCAGCATGAGCAAGCACCATTCCCATCTGAAAATACTGTCGGCCAGTTCACACCAGGAACACAGCCTACACCTTCCCCTTCCACCAGTGTGACCTGCATGCCGTACAGCAGCCAGTCCGACAGGCAGCCTTCTGTGCACCAGGTGTGGAAGAAATAGAAACGCTTTCACCCCAACCATCCCAAAACCAAAAGCCTGAATATCGGCATTGCCAAGCTGTTGGCCTTGGAAATGTTGCCTTTCTGCCTGGTGGACACAGATGGGTCCCGCCATGTCATGGCCCTGGCATGCCCCAATATCAGATGCCGAGCAGGCATCTCACTGACTGCTCACTATGTGAATTTGGTGCATGACAGTGCCTCTGGTCATGGGTCTCGGCCAACACTCTTCCACACTGCTGGGATGGTGCAGAGTCCAGATCCCCAACCTCGACGGGTAGTATCACATGCCAAGAGAAACCAGGCTGTTCTCAAATTAATTGGTCTTGGAGACTATCAACACTCAGTGGCTGGGTGCTGAGAACCTGGCGCCAGGCAAGGTGGTGTGCGACAACAGGAGAAATCTCCTTGCTGCCCTTAGGATCAGTAGACTGACGCACATCCCTTTCCTGGCACATGTCATGAACCTGGTTGTGCAGAAATTTCTCAAGCGCTACCTGGGTCCTGACTGTCTGCTGAGGAAGCTCGAGGTCTTAGATCACACTTCCGGCGTTCGCACCCTGCTTCGGCACGACTGGCAGCAATGCACCGTTATCTGGGCCTCCCCGTTAACCGTCTGATATATGATGTGGCAACACGTTGGAATTTCACCCTCCACATGCTCCAGCGATTGTGGCAGCAGCATAATGCTATTATGCAGTATGAAATGTCGCAATGTAGTGACCTGAAACAGAGCCTTGTCCCGTCTGCCTGTTTCATGACTAGTTACAGCCACTACAATTCACTCACTTGTCCACCTCTCTATGCCTAGTTTCACTGTGAGCTCACATACTTAAGTTCCAGACATTTCTTTATTTCGTTCTATTGTAATTGCTCTTGTGTGTTTCTCCTACAGTATTTCTTGCATTTACTTTGCCCACTGGTTAGAGCAACAAGGAGTTAAATCAGCTAGTAACCTGATTGGATAAGTGGCTCAGCCATATCAGCCAATCAAGGTAGCTCTCTTTGCAGCCTCAGAATAACAGTCTGAGCTGGAAAGTTCCAGAAGAAGCGAGTGCAGCACGCGGCTCCACAGAGAGCACACAGCCAGGCTGCGGCCTAGTATCTTTTCAACTTCTAAATTCAACCTGTATCCAGCAAGCAACAAGGATTTCCACGGGTCTGCTTCAGTTTCCAGTAGGATTACCCATATATATTATTTAAGAGCCTACTGTCCAGTCGGAAGTGTGTTTGAAGGTCCCCCAACTCCGACTAATTTCGTACTGGCTTCCATGTCAGTGGTTCATGAGTCTTCCACCTGTAACCAGTGTGCGTTGGCAGCATCACGTTCCCAAGTCTCAAGCTCAGTATCTTCTAACCTGTGCCTCGTTCAGCTGTAGGTCTCACCCCTCTGGATCAGGTCTGTAACAATTCTTTACCACCCTACTACTACTCCCAACATCTCCAGATCCTAAAACTACTACTTCCAGAGCATACCTGCATCTCTTCTACAAGTACTAAAGTGATTATACAGCTCCAAGACCCTGATTACCCAAATTTTGCTCCTTTAACAAAGCTGTATTTACCGGGGCCCTACCCACGAGAGACTGTACCAGCATTAGTCTGTATTATCCCAACCGTTCCAGCTTCTAGTAAAGCAACTGTTAGGCCAGGTTCACACGGCTTAAAATGGGCCGTTTTCAGCCCGTAATTATGCGCCGAGTGCGCAAATTACGCTAAAACGGCCCAGTCATTACGGTAATCCACATTCTCATAAGAACTATGGATTACGTCTGCTTTTCCCTGCTCGGCGAATCCGCCGGGCGGGGAGATAATGACATTAAAATTACCAGCGGCGTATACGCGCCCTGGTAATGATAGTCTATGGCCGGCGAAGTGCCGGCCCCCCGCTCACTCACCGCTCCCGCCCCCGGCCACACGGCGTAATTGCGGGGCGTAATTACGTCCCGCAGTTAAGCCGTGTGAACATAGCCTTACCCTCAAGCCTACGTTTGCAGTGACTGTCTCAGTTGTGGGCCTTATGTGGGGTTGAGTAGCAGGGAACATTTTTGCGGTCAGGCAGGGCCTGGGAACAAGGGCCACCATATACCCCGTGCCATACCATCGCCCGTGACAACCTTAAAGGCCCTCTGTCTCAGTCACCCGGCTTGTTGCAAGTGGTGTCACCGAACAGGATTTATAGCACCTCTGTGTCCTTTCTATTACTGTGAAGGTAGAGAGGTTTGAATCAATATTGTGTTGTATGTATAAATTATGAAATCCCAAGCTTTTCTCCATATAAGGCATTTAAGCTGAGCAGAATCCATTTTGTGGAGAATGATGCAGCAATTATGAAGAACTAAGATGGCTCAGATGTGACCACTTGTTATCTGTTTCCTCAAGATGTGACCTCCAGCTATTGTCTCCCTTTCCTGAAGTTTTCGTTTTTCTGGGAAATTTACTGAGTTTTGGCTGATGCAATCCCAGAGGCTTTTCCCCAAGACAACGGGACCAATAAAATTACTTAACAGCTGCCTAAAAAATGGACATACATCCGTTCCTCTCTTCTATTTTGCACCTGCTATTTTTTTGATTACAGTTATAAAAATATGTGTGTAAGGATTTTTTTTTTAAGAACTTGTTTGAACATGAATGAAATTTGATCCAGAACCTTGTGTCTGACTCAATTCTATGGCCGATACATGTTCCCCTGATCGTGATTTGGAATACCGGGCAAACGGGACCCCCAATTTGTAAAAACGACCCCCCCATTTTTGCGCCCATCAGGGGTGGCCTT